>JAACJT020008199.1:0-48387 GCA_009936485.2 Gymnarchus niloticus | reverse complement strand
TGGAAAAGATCATGAGCAGGGTGTGAGGAGTCTTTTAGGATGTTTTCCGCTCTCCTGAGGCAGCGAGAGTTGTGCAGCAAACACAAGCAAATACTCCTAGTGGCCATAGGTCAACATGAGGGTCTCAGCACTGATTATATTTAACAAGCCTTGTGCCTTCAAAGTGGGGGCGAATCACCCTGAAGGACTGGTATGGAGCTGCTCTGGAGTAAGCCATTGAGCCAAGTCTGCAGGGGCCGTATCAGACAGGATAAGCGCTGTTTAGTACAGCTGAAATGTGGTACCCTATAATCATCCATGACATGAAGTACTGGTTTGGTGGCATCTTAACAATACGACCATGTTTGTGCATTCTGTAAATAAGGAATATTGTCGACATGTTAAGTCTGGACTAGAAAATGTTATAATCTGGTTGTCTTTTGTTTTTGAGCGCTGGACTGAAAACAAAGGCTTATCTAAAAGCTTTGAGAACAAGACAGAAGGGGGTGGTAGAGCCAGGAGCCCAGAGTCATCTGGTGAACTTTATGATGTTATGATGTTCGGTTCCATTTTCATTCAGTGACATCCCCCCCCCCCCCATGTGATTTCCTAGTCACATGTCCATGAGATTATTGCTTCACACAGGGGTGTGTTCACAGGCCTATAAGTTGAGGCTTTACATAAAATCTGCAAAGAGCACTTAACACAGTGTACAATAATTATTATTATCCACCCATCTTCCATACCACTTATCCAGCGTATGGACAATGGGGGTCTGGAGCCTATCCAGGAGACACTCTGGCAGGAATGTTAGTCCATTCACTTATGTATTATTATTACTATTATTATTACTACTAGTAACCTCTTATGTAGGAAGCACAGAGAAAGGTGTACTCAGCCATGGAGATATAACTAGATACGCAATAAAACAATGTTAAGTGTATTTTTTGCCTTTTTAAACAAGTAATTATTCCTATCTAAGTATGAACTTCAGTCTAATCTGCTGTAGTAAATACCATGACCTGGGAAAATGCTCAAACACTCACTGACACAGAAACACAAGCATCCTATAAAAACCCTATAATCAACACGCTCTCAAATTACAGGGCACGCAACTCCGAAGATGATGTTACTGAATCCTCTGTCTGAGGAGGACGGATCTTGTTAAAATACAAAACATATGAAAAGTGAAATTAACGTAGAAAAAAAGTTCATCCTGACGTGACTCTTGCTTCACTTTGATTGCATTCACTCATTCACTGATCATTTGTTCATATACAGCTCGAGACATGGGCTCATAACCTAATATGCTCTAAGGATGATAATGGTTTATGCAAAACAATGTTACATCTGAAAATGGATAGTATTTTTAAAGGCTGTGAGCTATGGGACTTATGACTACATGTTTTAATTAGACAAAGTTTATTTTTAAATCATTACGCCGAGCCACCTTCAGACACATGAATGCACTCATTCTGTAGAGTAACCCCTACTCACCATGCATATACCAATACCCAGTAAGATTAAATATTACATCTTGCAATGCTGTCACCAAGACGTACACCACTTAAAAGTGTCCCAACACTATTATTTCACTCTGGCAAACAAAATTAATTTTAGAAAGGCAGTTAAGTGCATTTAATTAAACAGGCTTCCTGCCAAACAATAAAAGTAATATTTTCATTAAGAACCCATTTACAAGCTGAGCATTATGAACACATGCAAGACAGATGAGACTGCAGAATATAATTTGTACCAGTTTTTTTTCCAAAATTTTCTATTTACTCAGACCATGAACATGCAGTTTGTATGCATTTTATTTCCAATGCTAAAGTTTCATACAAACTGATGATAATATATCATACAACTTATAGATAATACACAAATATTTAACTGTCACTTGTTTGTCATGAGCAATATTTAATCATTCTTATACTTGTTTGTTTGAGCATAGCAGATTCTTATCCTGGTATTAAAGTGTATATTTACCTTTGTGGTGGTCGGGCAAGTAGCTGAAGTATTTCGAACAGGATATGACGACCACTTCACCAACCTTGGCCGAAGGCCAGCAAGCGATGTTATCCCACATCCCTCTGCAACCTGTCCAAGCAGACGAAATAGGGATTTCAGCAAACGTTCAGTGGGAATATGCACCCCGATGCTATTGATGTCAATGACATGAAGTAGCTTAATTTTACTGAATATTTAATTAGGAGCAGACAATGCAAGTGCCTGTATTGAAGATAGGATCGAAATTAACAGACTTTAGAAATTGCCAGGAAAAATATCTAGGAAGAAGAATACAAAACACAATGGAAACTACACTAACAATTATAAAATTCAAACAAATTTTGCGGTAAACTATTGTATCTCTAACTTGATTAAAACAAATCTATTAACTTGAATTTGATTAACAAAATTCCAGACGTAACGTTCCCAATTTCTTACTGTTAAATGACATAACATTTCAATTGCTGTTCAGTTAGAAAACAAATTATATTTAGTGCCAGTAACAATGCTTTTTTTTATTTTTCCTTGTTCATACATTGGCCACAACTTCCACAGTTAGTCCTCATTGAGAGCTCAGCCTAGCAACGATTACACCCAAATTGGTCCCATGATAGCAGTATGCTTGTCAAGTCTCATTCATTACTAGTCATTAGTCATATTGGGTGAAAGCATCAGCCAAATAAATGTAAGGTCTTCAGATAAAACTGAGGGGGATTGATTATTCAAGTGCTGATGAACTGAAAAATAAGCCTGCAAAACAATTATATAAATAAATAGGACATGAATTTTAACCATGTATGAATCATCTAGTATGACCATAGGGATAACAATCCTTACTACAGCAGGCAACTAGATTCAGGGCCAAACATGACAAATATAGCTAACCATAGGTAAGATGCTGGGGGCCTTACCATGATAGACTTGTTTATGTATATCGTATTTCTGAACGATTGTTAGTCATACCTTTCGCTGACCCAGGCATAATGAACGTCACATAAATTATTTGCAAATGTGAACAAAAATGCCACACCTTTTGGGATATTGGCTAAGAAAAAGACAAATTACATTAAAAGTACATTTCTTAACCACGCAAAGAGCAAAGAGTTTTAAGTTAATTTCTGCAAACTCATACATTAAACAAGAGGTTGTGATACTAGTTTTTTGATACTAAGCACACTGCAGTCAACTTGTGTTTTCTGGACTAAAGTTAAATAAATGAGTTTGCTAAATAAATAAAACTTAAATGTGAATCTCCGCTCGTGCCACATATTCCATATTCCATTATCTTTGTGGTTCGGTGTTCAGAGAGACTCAGACAGAGTCTTCTGAGTATCACAGAGAGCCTGCAAACATTTACCACCTGATACACGATCAACCATGTAGCTCTACATTTCCAACCAAATCCTCAGCAGTAAAATGGCAGGTCCTCTTCTCAGTGATCTGTCTACCATAAAAGGTCTGGCCCAGGAAATCCCCCATAATCTCCAAATTCAGTTACACTTTGAGGATGTATAGCTAGGTGGTAAGCTTCAGAAAGTGCACACCATTGCACAGTGCAGGTCTAAAACTTTCTTCCAACTTCATTTTTGGAAAAATTAATATTATCAAAGCTTCACTGTGAAGAAATTAATCCATGTTCAAAGACATCCTAAGACCGCGTATGACACCAGGGAGAAAACAACTCCAGGAAAGATCCCATGGATATGAGGATACAATATGCAGAGGGTAGGAAATCTACTGTGGTGATGATTTGGGTGTAATTGTTTCTGCCTGACTCAGGAATGCCTCTGTGTCCTGTCCTCTGATGTACCAAATTGTAAAATAACATTTGGCAGTAATGTGGGCGATGCAAATTAACACTCTTAGAAGGTGTTTGTGTCAGGAATACAAAATGTCCAGATGGATTACATAAATATCCTCTGGTGTATCTTCATGGGCCTTCACTCAAGCACCATCTGAATGGAACTTTTACCACTTTCATCCATCCATCCTTTCATTCATCCATGCATCCATAACCACTTACCTGGAAAAGAATCACAGTGAGCCTGGAACTTACACCAAGAAACCAGATGCTAGTCCATCACAGGGCACAAACTCTCACTATGAGCAATTTATAGATGGCCATTAACTATGAGGAACTACCAGGCATAGCCAGTGGACTCAAACCATAACCTGTACTGGGGGACCCAGGTCTGTTTCGCCGGAGGAGATTCACAGAAGTTAACGCATGACATTTGGAAAGCCAGTATTTTAACCAACTGCCTGTAATGCTTACATTTATTTGGCAAAACCCTTTGTCCAAAAAGAATTTGCAGCAAAAAAGATGCACCAGAGTATATGGAGCACTTTGGCGGCTAAGAGCTCACTGGCAATATAAGCACTTTCACCAATCATGGGATTTGAACCAGCAACCTTCTGGTCATGGGTACAGACACTAAATACCACCGACAGCAATGCCATAAGAACACAGTGGTGACACAATTACATATAAAGCTTTGTTAACAGCACTGCATTCTGGTATCTGTTTCAAAGTATCCTCAAAATATAACTAAAGATGAAACACAAAGCTGAATTTAACTTCTGGTCTTCCAACATTTTTCTCCCCCATCTCTGAGCTTCAAAACAGTTACCTTCTGAACCATTTTCCAAAATATGACAATGACAAATGCATAGCTTTTCATTCATAGCAAGTGCATTGTCATTACATTATTGACTCATGTTTCATTTGAAAAGTTCAAGCAGTAATTAATTTGCTTTTGTACCCTTGAACTGAACAGCACAATACTCAGCATATTAAACTAAGGCCGAGGTTGTCAACTACTGATACTGAAAACAATAAGTATTTTTATACCAGACACACAACGTAAAGCTCAGATGTATCCAGTCAGATCCATAGAAAAGACTCCAGTAAAAAGGCAAGAACAAGTCCCTACTGCTGGGTCTGAAATACATCACCAGGAGCTTTACCACACCAGGCACCAGAAAGAGACTCCTCTTTTGTTCTGACAAAGCTGCTCTGGTGATCAGGACTCTCAGAACTCACCTGAAGTGACATTCTCCAAATCTCTCTCACACTGCTTTCTTTGTAATTCAAATTCATTCTTGACATAACACATTTGCAGAGAGAGAACCTGTAAAAAAAATTATATATATATATTATACATACACACACACACACCAGTTAGGCATTGCTAATTAACTTTGACAATTTGTCACATATGCTATTCACATTATAAACCCCTCAGTTAAATAGTTTTAATATGCTTTTGGCTCTGTAATTAGAGCATTCTCAGAATTTATACATTCATTTAAAGCATAACCACAACTTCAACAATTTCAGTCCTTACTTCATGGAAATTAATGTTTACCACCGACCCACTAGTCAAAAGCTTTTGACAAGCACAACAATCACTGACAAATAGCCACTAAAGTAAGAAAAATGTTCAAGTGGAAGGACTCTGTCTGGTAAAATGAACATTGGCGGACAAGAAAAAGAGCCGTAAAAACTCCTGCTATCATGCCACGCATACGTAAAGCCTGGCAAAGTTAGTTCTATCATCTAGGTAGGCATATCTAAAATTATCCACTGTATTTACATGAGCTAAAGACAGACTAAGCTATGTAAACATTAGGCTTTTTTCTCAAATATATTCTATTGTCAGTTTTGTTTATAAGTGATGTCATCTGCAGTGGCAGCCTGACAACGATCATAATGTATGATCCCATAAGCAAAGGAGACACTGTTTTACAACTGGATATTTATGGAAAGTAAACTCCCATACACCTCTGACAAGTTATGGTCACAGTCTGTTCATTTCTGTCTCAGCTGAATCAATTTTTCACCCTCAGTGTTAAATACAAATAGCGCTCTTGTATAACTTTGGTTGCAAAAAAATGTAAATGGATGTTCACACACACAAGTAAAGATCTAGGAATAGGCATTCCAAGTATGGTTTTGCACCTTTGCTCTGAAAAATTGTATTTCATCCTTGCCAATACAATACAGAGTTACGGTGCAGCTGTCAGCCATGAGGTTATACAAATCCAATATCCATCTATCTTCTGGAGAAACAAGATAAAAACCAAAGAGAGAATGATTCTGTGGTGATGGCCTTCCATTTTCTTTATTGACACTTTTAACCTGTTAACTGTAGCGGTCAGACAGAAAGTGCCGATTTTGGGACGATGGAGTTGTCGTTGCACCGCAGTCCTTCATCTTCACCATCTTCTAGACTGCAATTATGAGGTTGCTGAGGTCAGGCTGGTGAGGTTGCAACGCAAGGTTAGCGAGATTGCTAAGAATGGTCACCCTGTTTTATGGTGACAGCAGACAGAAACATACACCTTAAACTGTTAGGGTACTTAAATTAGCCTGAACAGAAAATGCGTTACCCGCAGTAGATTGTACGCCATTGTTGATGCTTAAAAGGCACCTCACAATATGTATATATCAGGCACACACTGTTATTCAGTGAATAAGATTCATTCTTTAACTCTCTATATATAATGACAAATATGCCCACCGTTTAATACCACTGAATAAGAATGTCCTTTATTATGATTACTGTTGCATATTAGAGATTCAATATAACACTTAAATGGCATCTCCCACTTTCTAACTGCCCTCATTGAAATAAACAGAAGTACATTGTCATGGTAAACAATCTTCAAGGGTATTGTGAAGTTTCATACAGAAACAGGCTACAGAAGATTAGAATGATGATGTTACCGCAGCACAGGACCTTTAAACTGTGTGTGCGATTCCTGGCCCAACTCTATCTATGTGAGGTTTGCATGTTATCCATAAGTTTGTATGAGGTTTCCTCCCACAATCCAAACATACACAGATTAAGGAGATCGGCACCTCAAAAAAGATACCTGTTGTGTGTCAGCCATGTGTGTGTGCACGTGTGTGTTTAATAGTGAGATAGCATTCCGTCAAGAGTGTCCCCAGCCTCTTGCCCTGCACATGCTTGGATAAGCTCCAGGTTCACTGTAACTGAGCACCAAACAAGCGACAGGCAGCTATGTAAAGAGGTAATTGTCATATTCATAGAGGTTTTTGCCCCTTCATATCATCCTCTAGTTTTAAACATTTTTCATAATAAATGGCTTCAGATCATTAGACAAAATGTAATATTAGATAATGGGAACCAAAGTAAGTATATAATACCTTTTTTTTTTTTTTTAAATTGCTACTTCATATATTTAAGCAATAACATCACCCAACACCCATAGTCCACATGCGAAAAACTAATTAAACATTATTCACTCAGCTAACTAACCAAACTGAATTATTATTAAAAATCAGCAGATTGAACAGAGCCAGTTCTGATTCCAGCCAGCCCTGCTGAATCTACACCTTACCATGTTCTGACCCTGACCATGAGAGTGAAATAGTCACCACAAGGTTTCTACAAGAACACAATGCCATGATCAAAGGAAATTCCAGAAGAGATCTGGAAAGAGATGTGTTGAAAGTAGCCAATCAGAAATGGTAACAAAGCCGTTTCTGTGGCGCTGGGATTCAACTGCACCACAGTGAGAAACATTTGAAACAGAAGCAAATCTTCCTAGGCGCAGTGATGGCTCATCAAAAAGTCTCAGAAGATCACAAAAAACATGCAAGGAATTGCAGGCTTCTCTACCCTCAGCAAAAATCGGTGTTGATGTTTTCAAAACAAAGAAGAACCAGCAAAACTGGCATTCATAAAGAGTAACAAGACTAAAACTACAGCTATCCAAGAGGAACCTCAGTGTTCGCCTTGCATCTAGATGATCCACAAGCCTATTGGAATAATACTCTGAAGGACAAATGGGGCAAAAGTAAAACACTTTTGATGATACAGGGCAAAGTTTGACAGTCTGACATAATGCAAACACAGCATTTCAAGGTATAAACATCATACCTACAATCAAAGATAGGGGTGGGATGCAGAATTACTGTGGACACCTTCTCCCTGGAGAGCTGAGTGGGAGAGATGAAAGAAAAATAATACAAAGTCTTACAAAAATTCTATGTTGTGATGCTGGTACTGGGAGCATGTAGTCTGGGAGGTTAAATGCATGTACATAAATATACTTTATGTATAAATAAACACGGGGCGGCTCAGTGGCTCGGGAATTAACACTACTGCCCCACACCTCCAGGGTTGGAGGCTCGAATCCCCCATCTGCTGTGTGTGTGTGTGTGTGTGTAGTTACATGTTCAATGCTCAATGTGAGTGTGTGCATGTGCGATGTGTGTGTGATGTGTGATGGACTGGCATGCCTAGGGGTGCCTCAGAAGAGGCTTCAGGTGACCTGGCTCAGGGAAAAACAGTCAGAAGATAAGTAGACAAATGTAGGATACTGAACCATTCACCCCTGAATTTGTGAAGACATGTCTATGAGGGTATTATCATCTAGGAACAACGGAACACTACAAAGGAGCAGTGTTTGCACTTTAGGGTGCATCTGGTCCTGCCAAATGACCTCATATTCCTTGGTGGCAATATGACAATGCAGAGCAGTCATTAAGGAGCAAGGATCCCATGAGGTGGCAGCCCATACCATTACAGATTCCCCCCAATGCAGATTGACAGCATGCTGTTCCTGTCTCCAATCATATAGCTGTCCAGATCTAGCAAAAGTCTGAAAGATGACCCTCCAGACCATATTACTTAGTTCCATTGTTCAGGGTTCCAGGTTTCATGGTCCTAACACCTGATTTTGTATATTGGGCCTTGGGTACAAGCTGATACCAAACAGCAGCCCAAATTCCAGCTTTGTGAAGTTCACAGGAAAACAGTTTTTGTTGACACTGAGTCTCTGAGGTGCTAATTCATTTCCGTGGTCATTTCTGAGGCTGGGCTTTTGTGGTGTTTAGAAGCTATTCCGCTGAGTTTCAATCAATCCCTGGTGGTGAACTTCCACTTGTGACTGCTCTTCCTCTGTGCTGATGCAGTTTGCCCATCATTGGCATACACTGTCATCAGATTTGGAAAATTCAAGTCCAGAAAGTACAAATCCAGACCAGGATTTTGTTTCCACCACCTGCTGAGTATAAAGGGTCACTAAGAGTCACGGTCACAGAATACTCAACTGGTTAGTTGAAACAAAATCCTGGTCTGCATTTGTACCTTCTGAACCTGAACTTCCCAACTCTGGCCATCATCATTTTTTAAAATGTTGCCTTTAACACAGTAAATTATTGTGTAGTTTTTGTACCAGAAGATTGGTTGCAGACTCTTTGACACTTGGTTGCCTCACATTGCTTTGGTAGGCACCATAATCACTCACCGGGGGGATTATAATAATACTACTGCATTTCAGGCATCAGTTGCATTGGCTACTGTGTATCCAATCAACATCTTAAAGTCTACAATGTCTTCACTTACCACAGTTCGATTAATTTCAGCAAATTTCAGTTCACAGCACATGTGATCTGTGGGCCAAAACGTAAAGTGGTATGGGGTAGGAAGTGGAATGCACAGTGTCCTGTGGTTTGGAAGGACAAGTGTAGCAGGGGCTCCTGCCACCAGGTGTCCTTGCCACAATGTTTCTGATCTCCTCAAGTTCAGCACAAAAAAAATGCACTAAAATTCAAACAGCAAAGGATTGTTGAAGAAAGGTGGTAACGATATTCGGAAAACCTTTTGATAGTCATCTGCCAGCCATTGTTGACATCATCTAGACCCTCACAAGGAGAAGCAGCAGGAAAATGATGATGATGGATTTCTCCCTTTTAAAATGCATCTACAAAAACAATGCACGCATGAGAAGGTCATCTACAAACCATTAGCACTGTTTGCCAACTGCCTTACCATTATTTATTCCCTCCCCGCTAAGATGATGTCAGCCTTTAAGGTGTTTTTTTATCTTTCTCCACATGACTTCTTCACACAAATGGCCAAACGAAGTAATTATAATAATACATTAGCAAGACATCTAGTCCCCTGCTCTCATTTCGCTTTGATACAAGTGATTAGGATATTTTTGCTGACAAATGAAGGCAACTTTACAACCATACCCGGCTCAAGGAGGACTCTTGAGGCACCGAAAATGCATCTGTCGTTATCACGTCTCATGCACCATTTTCCTTATACTGTACATTTACACAAAACTACAGCCAACCATGTCTTCCTTTAATTTTATAAAAGCATACAGTGCCCTCCAGGATTTTTGGCACCCTAGGAAAGAGATATGTGCTGTGAAAAAAGTAACATTTTAAGAGTTTATGGCCCTGATCTTTCACTTTAAATATTAATAAACATCTAAGCATTGACTAAAGTAAAACCTCTGAAATGAAATCATCATCAAACAAATGTGTGCGCCACATTGACACCCCTTTGTTTAATGCTTCGTGCACCCTTTCCCTTTGCTAAGATAACAGTTCTGTGTCTTCTCCTATAATAATGCTTAATGAGGCTGGAGAACACAAGGCAAGGGGTCCGAGACCAAAACTCCATGCAGACCCACTCGAGATGCATCAGATTGCGGACGCTCCACTTCTCCGAGATTTCAGTGGGGTTTGGCTGGGAATTGGGATGTCCGTGATAAAACCTTAATTTTGTGGTCACTGAACCATTTTTGTGTTGATTTTGTGGTGTGCTTTGGATCACCGTTCTGCTAGAAGATCCATCCACGTCCCAGCTTAAGCTTCCTTGCTAGAGGTTTTGATTTAATATCTGCTGATACTTGATGTAATTCATGATACCGCATATCCGAACAAGTTGTTCAGGGATTTTCGCAGAAAATCAGCCCCAGAACATCAAAGATCCAACACCATACTTCTCAGTGGTGATTCTGTTTACACGGAAATTGTAAAATTGTAAAAAATTTTGAACTAAATTTATTGGACAAAAACAGTTCAGTAAAAACATAAATAAAACATAGTGCAGTAACTAAAAAAAAAAAAGTCTTCATGCAGTGTTAAAAAACACATAATAAGTGGAAATACTAGCAATGACTGACTTCACCACAACTTCATCACTGGACACCAGGGCTACTGAACATGCATTTTGTCTATGTTGGTAAATCTGTAATTGATATAAATGGTGTTATACCACCAAGAATTGTAACATTTGATGTGACCATGGCAACAGCTAAGCTACGGCACATGCCCTCTGTCACTGGAAATGCAAGTCCTTAAAAAATAAAGTCTGAGATCAGAATAAAATTCAAGAATTTTTTTTAAATCACATACTCCGTGACCCAATGAAAATGGTCCCTCGTCATACTTTTGGGTCACAACCCACCAGTTGAAAAACACTGGTCCAAACCAATAGCTGAATTTTTACAACATCTGACTGTTGAAGGTTCTTGAGTTTACTGTCTGATATCAGCAGAGGTGTTTTTTCAAATCCTCCCTGACAACCCGTGGTTATGTAGGTGGTGTCTGATTGTAGTTTCGATGACTTTTTGACTCCAACGCAGCCATCATCTGCAATTCTCTATCTGGGATCTTTATAGATTCTTTAGCCACTGAAACCATCCTTCTCACTGTGCATGGGGTCAGTATGGACACACGTCATCTTCCAGGCCGATTACTGACACCCCTAGTTGGTGTAATCATATTAATTATTCCCGATTGTTTATATGGGCAGTTTCAACCATTTAGATACGACCCACTTTGAGTAACTAAGGGAATTTGGCTTGTGTGTCGCTGCATGTTTACACTCCAGTGAAACACAAAGTTATAGCTGACCACTTGAGTGCCAGTTCAGATGAATTCAGAAACATAAGCATATTCCCAATCAAATTTTCACTTGGTTTTAATTCATATGTCTTTGTAGGACTACCAATAATTGTAGCACACATATAATTAAGAAAGTTTTATAGCTGAGAGAAAAGTTTTGATTTTTTTTTTTTTTACATTCAATTATTTAACTTTAGCAGTTGGATTTTTGTCAATATTTCGAATGGAAGAGTATAAACAATAAAGACATGATTACAGCCCATTTTCTTTTAACAAGGGTGCCAATAATTTTGGGTGGTACCTTAAAGCCAAAGAATTTTTTAAAACACTTTGGCACCTAACTCTGTTTTTTTAATAATTCCTTAGAATAACTTTAAAACTACATAAATTTAAAAAGAGAAGTCTCTGATGCTGGCGCTCTAAAAGCATACTCGGCGAGAGGACACACCAGATAGGGCTAGGTTATAGCACTGGCGGTGCACGCAGCAGCAAGCTTTGCTGCACTTTTTTTAAACAGCCTTTTAATGAACAGGGAGAAGAGACATTTCACTGATATCTGTACCCGGCCACAGCACCTCGCAGCCTTTGTGAGTGCATTTGTGTTTAATTCGACAATAAATGCAAGTAATCCAGAGCAGCATATCGATCTGAAAAACTATTTGGATAATACTAGTTTAGACCGACTATATGGCAAGCTCTGATATAGTGTTTTGAATACACACATTATAAAATCAACAGAAAAATGACAATTATACTATTTCCCCTGCTTTGTACTTTCTGCTTCATTAGAGATACACTCCAGGCTCACCCTGTACTGAATAACCAGTTAAATACATATTTAGCCAATAGCCACACACATACACACACACACACACCTAAATAATATCTCGCCTGTAAGTCAAACTAAACTGCTTCAAAAACATTAAAAGGTAGTTATAATATAGTTGTAAGGATAAATGACCCCTGTAAAACCAAAAATCCGAAACCTGAACATCTAGCCATCTTCTTTTGGACTTAGAAATTTACATATATAACTAAATACATAGCAACACAACACCCAGGTGTTGAGGAACAATCCCAATTACTGAAAGTTTTCAAATCTTTATAAAGTAAATCAGTTTTACACCAGAGAATGCCCCTACTTTGTTTGTGGCCACATATAAATTATTTTGGTACAATTTAGCAGGTAACAGAGTGTCTCTTGGAAGCAGACAGAACCACTTTATAAAATAAAATACCAAAACAGGCTGGTTATCACGCAGCTATTTCCCATCAAACTCAGGAATGGACAAAGGAAAACTGAATTATCACAGCCAGGGAATGAAACAACAGGATGATACAGTTTTATTACTAATGAAAGGAAGAGAGTCACATTCCTACAGAAAAGTTACAGCAAGCACTAAGAGCTAAAGAAAATTCAGTTGTATACAGTTTTAACCAATGGGAATGGGTCAACTAGCACTTTTACACAACAATACTTGCCTTCACTACAACTGCTTGCAGATTTGTGATACAACCCTTTTCCTTGACTCATGACAATCACATAGCACAAACATAACATATGACCAGAAAAGTTACCTTTTATACATCTCTTTGAACAATTTGGCACGCTTTCAAAGCATTTAATAAATCTGAAAACAAGTTGAGTGTATTTTTCTCCAAATATTGTGCTATACATCAGTGATGTATAGAGTTAGAAGAAATGCAACAGTTCTTGGTCAACATGCAGTCATGTGATGCAGTGTTCTTGCCTTCAGTTCCTCCAATACAATGCTACCTGATGTCATAATTGTGCAACATTTTCTGAATAATTTCCACCCATGCACGCAAAAATCATACACTATTTCCAATTTAGAGACACCAGTTAGCCTGACAGCATGCCTTTTGACTGTGAGTGTACACGCACACTAACACAAAGGATAGAACATACAAACTCTACACATAACAGAGCAGCGGTGGGATTAAAACCCCTAAACGCTGGAGGCACGAGGCAACAGTGCTACCCACTAAGCGCCAACTCATGAATGAACTGATTATTTTAAATATACATATAGGTCATTTTAAAACCTTTCCTAGTATTTATATTAAACTCCATTCATGAAAATGACTCCAAACTACACCGAACGTACTCCACCGTATCGATTCTTGTGCTTTCTGGTACCGCGTTGCTGAGACAACAAATGAAGTCGCTATTGAAATCCCAGGGGGATGAACGCTTTCAGGAAACGCTCGCTGAGGTCCTGTGTAAATTCCACACGTTCATCATGTCTGTGAGATTAACCGCTTTTAGAAATCCATCCCATACTATTTCATCGAACTCCCAAATGGAAAATCTAACGCTGATCCCAGATGACTATAGCCTACCCTTTTCAAATTAACAATTCTTCGTTTTGCATTTAATAACTATGAAATTGTCCATTTGCCTTTAATCCTCATTTCCTGTCAGAAAATAAGCAGTAAATAGTCATTAAACGTAGAAATTTATGAAGTGACGGAAAAATTCTTGATATTCCATTGCCTCGTGTTTTCGCTTGCTAAAATGTTCGTGATGATTACTTATTCACATTTCTCTTTCAAAACCAGACGAAGAATGGATGAAGATAATTATCACCAATCGTCAAATTCAAGTTCCTGGCGCTAATATTAAGGGAAAGGTATTTTACTTATCACTTTCAAATAACTATGATATTTATTAAGGAAAACTTGTAGACGAAGTCTGTCATTTTTCCAAAGTGGCACCGTGCATAGTGTAGTAAAAAGGGAAATCCTCAAGCAATTCCAAATAAAATGCGTTTTGGATTTCCCGAAAGAAAATTCAAATGAAGATATTAGGCTTAAGAAACTGCTATTAATGATTCTTCTAATTGAATTAACAGCATTTCAATCGGTAAGAGAGAAAGTCAAACGGGAGGAAGACGACTGAAGGCAAGCAATGCAGCTCCATCTCCACGAAGCGAGAGTTAAAAAAAAAAAAAAAAAAAAACCGAAACAACACACCCTGTGTAATTCAAACCACACCTGACTTAATCTGTCCCCTTCAGATTCAGCCTTACATTTCAATTATTAATCTGTGTCCTGCAGATTAGCTGCCACACGAACAAATGTTTATTCATTGTAGATCAGTGTCACAAAAACAGCCCTATCATGCCGTGTATTTTATCTAAATCAGTTTTGCAATTTCAATCTATTTTACATAGCATGCTTCATATATAAAGATAAGAGACCGAAATAATTGGAGAACATCAATAAATTTTCTGTGCACTCTTATTTGTCTTCCACACTTTCCCTTGTGTAAATTTGCACATTGCGTTAGTGTTTTTGCACAATAACTTGATACTTGCACAAGCAGTCACTTTGCACCTCTGCACTCCTTACTATTTTTATTTTGAGAGGCTATGTTTCTTATATAGAGCCTATACTTGCAGAGTATATATAGCATCATGGGGACCTAAGGGAAACGGAATTTCATTACACTATATACTGTACAAGTACTGCATATGGATGTAGTGACAATAAAGATCTCTTGACTCTCTCAATAGCACAGCTTGGGCAGCCTAATGACTACCTTTCTTATTCACATTTCCGACACTACTAACAGGTGAAGTTAATCATCGTATAGTCGCAAGAAAAAATGCAAACAGGCATACAAACACTTACGATAAAATTCAAGCATTAATTTATCTGTAAATTAGGTATCTACGATGAATTTGTAACGTTACTGCTGTTGCGTTTGACAAATCACTCATTCATCAGGTCATTCTGTCTCTAAGAATAATATACTACAGTTTTGTATTTCGACCATATTATTTGATCAGCAAGAACCGCAGAATAAAACATATACTTACAGAGCAGGGTAACACGTTAAGGATAAAAACAAACACAATACAAACTGAAGCGTCCATTTCCTTTGAATAATTATTCGGGGGGATTCTTCTTACTTTGGATGGTTTTAATTCGGCAAAAGTTTGTCTGCTAGCAGAAAGATTCGATAGTAGCCTATTAGATGATTTAACGAGAGCCTCTAAAAGAGACAGCTATTGTAACCCAGAGCCGTAAAATACTGTCGCCTGCCTCCAGCTCTTCCCTCGCAAGTGCAGTTCATCTGTTACACCTCCTCCCGCTTTATTGAGAATATAGTTGGCTCATCCGAAACTACTGACCAGCGACGGATGATCATCGTGACCCAGACTGAGACCTATAGTAGCCTATTCCAAAGTTCTTTTGGTTGCGGTGCTGTCACCTCAATCGCAAGGCAATTGCCGACGTCTTAAGCGCTTTGTCAGAAAAAGACGTTTAAAGCGGTCCTCTGCCTGGACACTTATTACAATTTGTCTAAATTACAGGAGATGGATGAATATACTAAGTAAGTTTTAATGTGAGCTGTTATTTTGTTAACCACTTATATATGACCAAAATCTTTCTGCGATGGAAATAATACAGGAAAGAGACAGTATGTGAGAAATGTGAAGGAAGGAATGTAAAATATTTTGGTTTTGAATTTAATTTATACATAAAAATCCATATACAATATTTATTTTAAAAAACATAAACCAACACGTACATTTATATTCTGGGTTGAGGCTAGGAATTCTGAGCCCCCTGAATGAACACTATGGGTGTAATACACTCTGTGTTACATATATACTGTTTAAAATCACGGGCCCCTAGAATCATCCAGTAGCTAGGGAACTGCTTACACCAGTTGTCTGCAATCATTAAACTTTTATCTGTCAAGTTTTATCTGTCAGTTTCCTGCTTTATATCAAGAATCATTAAAGTGAGTTCCAAAAACTGGAAGTTTCATTTACATTGCTTCCCAAAATGGTGCCTATTACTGCAGAGACGATATTTTTTACCAGGTGAAAAAAAATGGATGCCTTTTTCTCTACTGCAATTTTTAACTGAAAATAACTTTTTTTAAGTCTCATCAAGGTATGAAAGTGACTACTGAACCTAGTTACATTATTAATGGCATAATAACCAGTAATTGTGAGATGGCAGCTGGGTTTGTTAGTCATCCCAACATTGTCCATCTATATTCAAACCCATTTTCCAGTACATAGTCGGAGTGATGGTCGACACATTTCTCAGGGAGCACAAGAGAGGTGATGCCAGTTCACATAGAACCTTGTTACTACAGAAAAAATATCAATAGCAAAATAAGAATGTAACAATTAGCATACCTCTAGCATTAAAACTAGCCTGTGCCAAACATATCTGAATAGTCCTTCTCTTTTGAGCTCAGGAGGCCACCATACCTTAAGGTGTCCAAAGGGAGATCAGCCACTACTTTCAGCTCTGCAAATGAGCTTCTGTATGTCTACATTCAAAGGCACTCATATAGTACAGCAAAAGGATGAACCTTCTACCCATGACATGAAACAGGACGGGGGGCAATCACGTAAAAGACCCCAGCCCTTCACTAAGTGCGCACAGACACACACACACACCAATGGCAGGTTAAAGACACAATAACCCAGCTAACAGCATCTTAACTAGAGGAGAAAATCCAGCCAGACACAAGTAGACCGCATAACCTCCACACCCACAGTGTTTGGGATAGGATTTGAACCCACAACTCTGAGGTTCCAGCACTACCCACTAAGCCCCCATGCCCTCAACTGTGCATATATATTAGCAATTAAGCAAATCGACTTCCTCTAGGCAGTAGTTGACATGCTTTGGAATCCTCCTAATGCAAAAATGGCACACATTGGCCAGAAAATATATCAACATGTGATTTACACACATGGAAAATCAACTGACCAGACAAAAACTGCAGCATTTTCCCTAAATGAAAAAATCCAGGACTTCCTGTTAAATAATGCATACAATGTGTTTACTGTGATAGTCATGGATGTCACTTGGCCTGTGTCATTCATCTTTCTGCTCTATTGCTACAATTTATCACTTGCGGGTTTTAACAGTCAAAAATGTAGCAGATAAAAAAACAGTAAAGGTACATTAATATGCCAGTTCTGCTGTCATTACAAGATGATTGTGATTAGTCATGCCCCTGTGCTTTTGTGAAAGCCTCCATTACAGCACTACAGACCCACATCCGTGTGTGTGTCTATGTAAGTTTTGCAAATGTTCACTAATTTCAAGGGCTACATAAAAGAAGCATTCCAATTAAGGGTTGTTGTAGAGTCACTTTGCAAGTTTCCATTCCATTGTGACGAATATCTGCAGAATGTGTAAGATTTATAGCAAATTGCTGGCACATCAATTAAGAAAACCAAAGCATAGTAACTGCTTGGCATTCAGCATTCAGGGAACACCTCGTCAACAGACAGTCACATCACAGAACTGGAAATGTAAACACTGCCCGTTGGTTGAAACTGAAGCTATTGTGGCACACAGTTACCGTTCATCACAGAGAAGATAAATACTAGGAAAAGACGGCTGCAGCAGCCAGAGGATTGTGGTTTCAGTCAGCCTATAGTGTTTGTCTAATAAACAAACTTTTGTGGGCTGAAAAGCTATGAGGTCCTCTGTTGTTGAATCCTTGAGAAAGGGGATTTAGCTTGAAGTGCTTTGGCTGTCTCAGTCTAAGACTGAGCTGGTTAAGTGTGCACGCCCCATGCATAATGTAATCTAATAACAAAGTTGTTCGGGCAAATGGTACAGCAGGTGGCCATTATCAGCAATAAATTCTGAAGCTGACAGGACACACACTCACACACCACACACATTTGAATCTGGGAGCACCGGCACATGTGAGATGCAATCAGTTGTGTTTCACTTTATATGAGGGTGAAAAAAGCAGCGTTGCATCCCTATGGGTGCTTTGACCATACATGGTAGCCCCTACCTGGCTTAGGCACGACTGTCAGCATTTTATTTATTAGCTCCTCCCACATGTGTCAAAACCCAGAGTGCTTACATATACTTTTATTTTGATATCTTAATCCCAGGAGTATTTGTAATCACAGAGTAGTGTACTTCATTACATTATTCTGTATACCGATCTTGAATGCAGATCTATTTCAATCACAGTCTTGTTTATGATATCCAATTCCATCTCTAAATAATTAACACAAGCATAGACAAATTAGCATCAATATTATGGTACAGCTGAATGCCACCCCTGCACACCCCACACATCCTCAGACAATTATCAGGAGAAGCACGTAGCCATTCCTGCATGACGAATGGTGTTTATAGACCCCCTCACGGGCAGTCTTCATGTGACATGGTATTGGAGCTGAATGTTTGTTTTCGCTTACATACATGTCTGCCGTTTACGTATTATAAATTAACTGAATGACCCCTTTGACCCTGACATCAAAATATTATGAAATAAGCAGTCAGAGAGTGCATATTATGTATTGTTCTTGTGCTACGTGTGCGAAATAAACTGAAGCCAAATATCTCATCACAGATTACCATAACTGCCTGATAGCTCTGTCTGTTGGAGTTGAAAACATTTCACTGCATATGGGAGCTGAAAGAAAAGGGTTCAAGTTGCGTTTTAACTCATCGGAGACTCACAGTGTCCTAACTGTATCAGAAAAGTAGCACTGAGTGACAATGATAATGGCAATCATTCTTACAAGTTGAAGTACAATATGCTTCCATGAATCCCCATGTGATGTGGTCATTGACCTCCTGAGGAGGTAAGAAGTCAGATGACAAGTCATTCCATCTGCAGTCAGTCCACTCCAGTATAACAGTCTTCCAATCTCCCCTGACCAGATCTTTGACGCTCGTCTTATTTTCCCTACCGATTCCCCCTGGCGTCACTTTTGGCTTCACTCCTCAGTATTGTAAAATCTGGTCATCCTAAATAAATTCCACACTCATTCCTTTGGTCCCTATGTTAGATGTGTCTGATATCTGTCTCAACTGATGTCAATCTTACAATTTCTTTAGGCCATTGGAAGTCAAATCTGCTGATAGATTTGATAGTCAGGGGTAAAAAAATCAAGTTTAACACAAGTCAATATGTTTTTAACACTGACAAGCATAATGGAGATGAAACATCCAGCTATCCATCATATTCAGCAGCAAGGGGCACAAGGAAAGGGTACACCATGGACAGGATGCCAGTCCATCATAGGGCAGAAGGCTGGGGTATACCCTGGACAGGATGCCAGTGCATCACAGGGCACAAGGCAGGGGTACACCCTGGACAGGATGCCAGTCCGTCACAGGGCACCAGGCTGGGGTACACCCTGGACGGGGTGCCAGTCTATCACAGAGCACAAGGTAGGGTTACATCCTGGACAGGATGCCAGTCCATCACAGGACACACACTATAGGCAATTTTAAGAGGAAGTCATCCTAAATGTGCATCTTTGAACTATAGAAGTACCCCAAAGAAACCCAGAAGAACATGCACACACAGGACGGAAGCAGAATTCAAACCTTCACCCAAGGTGGCGTGAAGCTACAGTGCTACACATATTCAAATATTCATCAAGACACTTGGCAATATAACCAATAGAGTCAACACGAAGCCAAGACAAATTGCTCTGTGTTATGCAAGAGGTAAGCTGACAAATGAAGGAGATATCAAAAAGGTGGAACCCGGTTTAAGCTTATGTGACAGCTAACCATCGTATTATTTATATAGCTTCAAACTATACCCAGGAATGAGACAACAATAAAATGATGTTGGACACAATACATATCCAAATAAATGATAGCGGCACAATAAACATTATTCATAATCAATAACTGAATTACCATGCATATATATATACAGTATATGATAGTATGAAAGCTGGCATGGTCTGCAGTCACTGGCTTTAATTTCAGTACCTTATCTTTGGTATTTTGGTCATTATGAATGTTTATGCTGAGCAACCTGGTGCCTGCTGATTCCCTATCAGCTGCTGAGAGGTAGGTTCGGCAGCACCGGAATGTTTTTGATTGCGGTTTTAAAAACAGGTTCACCTGTCCAGTCCCAAGCAGTTTGTGCCTATAAGCTCAGCTGACTCTGATCAGTTCAATTCAATTCAACTTTACTTATATAGCGCCTTTAACAAAGAGCATTGTCACAAAGCGCTTTATATAGTCCCGAGCCCAAGATCCCCAGAGAGTAAGCCAAAGGCGACCATGGCAAGGAAAAACTCCCTCAGGAGGAAGAAACCTTGGGAGGAACCAGACTCAAGGGGGAGGCCCATCCTCCTCTGGCCGAAATCATCAGATTGATCAGATTCAACAGACACTGGCTAGTTCAAGAGGAGTTGCTTTAAAGATGCTTTAAGGAATGTAAGCATAGTACTTATGAGTGACAAATCTGTAATGCCTATCCAAGACTTTCAAGTATGCATGCATTTTATGTAAGCTCTTCCTCAAGATTCATGTATTGTACACCCTCGCAATTTCTTTAATTAAAATCATTTGTCAGTACGATCCATATTCCCTAAGGTTACTATAAATGTAAATATCACAATAAAATTGAATTTAAATCCAGAGGTCCTACTGAAAAATTAAATGACAGATACTGTATCAGCAGACAAATTAAGCAAATTTATTCTACCGTGACCCACTATCAAAAGGTCTGACTAGGTAGCATATTTGTCAAGGTACCCCCAGAGCTGAATCAGAATAAGCAGATAGAAGATAGACGAATGGATAATTCATCCAGTGGAGATGAGAGTAATTTCTATGTACTTTTTTTCTTTGAGGTAGATAATATTAAATACAAACATAATTGGACGAGAGAATTTCATTTTCCAGGAACCTTTGCCAGTCTGTGGTGCTGTCACATAGGGAAGATACTCGAGAATGAGGAGCTATTTGCGAGGTTCAGTTCCAAAAGCCACATTGCTGATCCCAGATCAGAGTCAAAAGCCAGGCAAAGGTATATCAGATGCTAACAGAGTGCCAGGGAGAGTCCAAAGTCATAGAACAATTAAGACACAAAGAGAAAAGCCACTGGCCAGAGAATCCAAAAGCAAAACAAATGCTCAGACCGTAACTCAGGAAAGAAAGACAAGACTTCACAACCAGGTGAGAATCCTATGGGTTTATCATGAACTATAATGACCTGTACTGCAACATGGGTGCACAGGAACCAGGATAGTATTTTAGTATTCAGGGGAGGGGAAATGTTGATAATTACATGTGGGTGAATCTGATTACTTTGCTTTTACTGTGAAGCCAGGCCAACTTGTCAATGAGCTTGAAAACTAGACATTCCATTTGCATGGAATGCATTTACGTTTAACACACGTGCACACTGTCGTAACATAGATAACACTGCAAAAAAAAAGCATTATTAAGTGTCTTATTTAATCTACCGCAAGATATCAAAGGCAAATCCCACAAGTTAAAAAAATCATATAAGAACGATATGGCACTAATACTGTAATGTATCATAAATGTAATTAACTTGAGACAGACTGGAAAAGTACAAGGCTGTTTGTTGAGAGACGTTGACATTTTGCATTTCAGAGATCATCCACTTAAATGTCTCCCCCATCCCCATACACGGTCTAGCGGAGGCTGACACATACGGAAACTATGCTATTGGGCTGCCATCTTCAATCGCCTCTTGTTGCCTTACAAATCATAAAATTTGTCAAATAGACCAAGAGTTTTAATGCCCAGTAATGGGTTTGGGAGCAGATGGGAATTTATGTAGCTTTTCCATTTTAATGACATAGCTCTGTGCCGTGAATTATAATGTAACCTCAATAGTTGGGGAGATTATAATCATAAATATTTTGCTTAAAGTGTATTACATGGACACTCAGAGAGTCCATATGGAACGGTGGACGTGTGGATTTTTCATTTTGTTGAGAAGCATCTGCATTTGTTATTGTTTTCAGATTTATACAATTGTGGCTATTTGTATAACAGTCTATAACATAACAGTCATCGGTATCATTTCTTAATGCACTGAGACTCTGTACACTAATTTCATCTGTTGCGATGAGATCAGAACTTTGAAATTTACACACTAAAAATAACATGGCCCAGACTAATTATCCTCAGTGAAGGCTGAGATCATGCAGATATTACTTAGTACTTAACGGCTTTTAAGGAGAGTCACACATCTTTGCAGTTATGGGACAAATGAGGCTTCAAAACCCATAGTGGGTGGCAGTATCCTGAACTAACTAATCAATGCTGGTGCTAAATGATGTTTCAAAACACGTGATGGGTGGGAGTATTCTGAATTATCAATCAATACTGGAGATAGCCAGTATTGGTTGGTAGTTCGGAATACTCCCACCCATCACAGGTTTTGAAACCTCATTTGTGCCATCACTGCATCTTTGTATCACCTGTGAATATTCACAGCTCCAAAATTTACGACAGATCTACACTTAAATGGGTCCTTATACACATAACAATAGACTGTACGTTCACTTTTATGTTTAGAAGGATTTATTGTCTAGGTCTCATATGAACATGTAGTTATCATTCCGATCCAACCTGTGCACTAGAAGGCAGCACCTCAAATCCACAATACTTACTGAATTAGGAACATAGTTTTGTTGGGGAAAAGGAGCCTCTATTTGAGCAGCCAGAAAACAAAGCATTAATGTCAATTTTGAAATCTCCCTCCTAATGTCTAGTATTTAGCAACTTCGCTAATTCCTTTTACAACTCTTCATCATGCTGTTCAGCCCTACTTTCTGGATCCCTCTCCAGTACCTTAGCTATTGTTACCACAGCCACATAGCCCAATCTACTGTTATATCTACACCTATATGGTCATTCCTTTTTTGTCCAGTCCTTGCTCTACTTTTCTGTCAAACCTCCCAGTCCATCACAGAGCTACCCGCTGTAGGCAAATCCTACCGTCAATCAACAGCTTTTGTCGACTGCTATAGACAGAACCCTAAGCTCCCCAAACAGGCGCTTCACAGTTTGTCACAGTTATTCTATACACATATTTGTCCATGAGGATTGTGACTCAGACAGCTATTTGGTGTGTATTTATTTGCCAGATTTTCACATTGCATTACATTGTATAGCCTTTTATACTGTCCAGCTTACACTGAATTTAAGTGTGACAGTGGGATGTCCACAAAAGCAGTCATACATAATCTGTCCATTTTGAATAACTGCTTACATACATTGGGAGCACAGTGGCTCAACAGTTAGCACTATTGCCTCACCCCTGTAGAGTTTACGATTTGAAAAATGTTTCTACTGTGTGTGTGTGTGTGTGTGTGTGTGTGTGTGTGTGTGTGTGTGTGTGTGTGTGTGTGTGTGTGTGGAGTTTATATGTTCTCCCTCTCGCTTTTAAAACGACTGCATCCTACAATAGGCTGGCACCTCATGCAGGGCATGCCCTAAGCTGCCAGGGATAGGCTCCCAGTGTCCCTGCATTGAATAAGTGGTTTGGAAAATGGATGGTTTGCACACTTAATGGCAGCAAAGTTTTAGGGACCAGTCAGAGAAGATATAAGACAAAGAGAGGATCCTATCACAGCACACTTCTGTTTGCATGCTGAGGATCAGCAGGTTTTTGAACCACATGATAAAACCCACAAACCATGCATACATTGGCCTGGGGGATACCTGCCTGCAATGTATTTGTTCAATTTCAGGTAACTGCAAGCATAAACATCAAAATTCTGGTGTGGTTTTTCTTTTTTATGAATATTTTCACTTCATGGAACATAAATCTTGAGCAATTTTGAAGATGCGTTTGAATGGTCTTAGTCACTGTGTCCAAAAGCACACAGTTTCTAACAAACAAAAATGACGTTTGAGAACTGTCCTCTCTGTACAATGGATATGCAGCCCAGGGTATCCCCTGCTGTGTGCCTGAGCTTTTTGGGACAGGAACCAAACTCACTCTGAGCCTATGCTAGATAAACAGTTATGAGTGGACAGCTTAGTTTATTAAGGTGTGGAGCACAGGTCAACTTCAACAGTAGGACGTGTTGTGCGCAGCAGGTCTGAATTAGACAAAGAACAAAAAAAAAACAGCCAGAACTAAACACAAATGACTATAAGACCAAAACTTAAACTGCTGCAGAGAAAGGAATTTAGACAAGCCCTAAAGTCAAATATGTACAAAGAAGAGAAAGTAATTTATAAGTAAGCCTGTGAGGGTACAAACCTCACTCAAGGAACATGCCTTCATTAAACACATGACTGGCATCCGTCCTGAGTCAGCTGGGGTCCATAACCTGGGCCACCCATAGCTATACTCTGTAGTAAAACTATAAACAATCAGCCAGACCCAGCATCGTGTCATTGTTCTATCCCCTCACAACAGAGAAAGAGCCCTGATATAACAGCCTGGCTCTGTCTGAATGTCATTTTTTTACATTCTTCTCTTTTCATCGAAAATGAACCACAACTGTGCTGACTAGAAGTCAGTTGTCATCACTCCATTTTGGATTAAAGGTGTTCTGATAAACAACTGAACAGGGTTTAATCTAGACACTCTGGAGGTGTAGGCTGAGAATGATGTCCAAATAAAAGACCACCATGAACAACGTCTACCACCCCCATATGACGCGATGTGAAAACCACAGGTTGATTCAACCTCGCGTGTGACATGGAGGCACCAGAGAGAGTCATTCTTGACTATATATATATTCTTGACCTGCATCTAAGTCACTGTCCCTCTGATCAGCGGTAACCCCTCTGTAGGCTACAGCTAAGAATCTGTAGGTTGCCTATGCAACATGTTTTCTCAATGCATTCCAGAATCTGTATTTATCTACCATTCTTTGCCTCAGAAATATTTATTGCTGCTATACATATGTATTCTGTATTTATCCTATTTATTTAGAACCCCAGGGGCATTCTGGATTGTCTATGACTCCTCCATGTACATTTCAGTTCTCGGTTTTTCTTCTCTATAGGGTATGTATACCATATCTTCTAGTTTGGACTTAGTGCCAAAAACCTGAAATTAGCTTGCTCGTCACTCATTTCATTTTATTCAAACACTCATCAAAGAAGAGCTGTAATGCCCAAGTCTGACTCATGACGGGGTGCAGAAGCACACACACGCAGTCACATGAAGACCATGCTAATTAGTGCCACGAACAGAATGTCATTATGTTGTTGAGGAGTGTGGGAAAAGCTTCTACCACCTACAGGAAAGAGGATACAATCTGAGCAAGATTCAAACCTAAAGAGAAAAAAAGTAATAAAGTAAAAAAAGCTTACTAGGGGATTTTGTCTCATAATATGATTTGATTGTCAATGCTTATGTATAAAAGTCTCCCATCTCAGTTAAGACCTGAATGAGTGGTTAGAAAATGGATGGATGGATTATTCAGACAACAGAAATACTTTGAAGAGTTAAAAATGTGAATGCTAGTATTTCTCCCAAACAAAGAGGACAGTTTTGAACGGTAATTTTTTGCACGAAGAAGTCTGTCAGACTAGGAATGTGGTTTATTTAAAGTTTAGTTTCTCAGAAGAGATCTAGGTGCAGAAATATTTGCTTTCATGGATTATACAGCCATCTTCACTGCTATTAAGTGAATTCTGGGTAATCAAACAAAACATAAAACATCTGAAAGCCTCACCAGGAATACTGGGAAATTTGTCTAAGAAGCATCCAGCTTTCTTTTGAAAAGCCTCTCATGTACCCTCGACATCACTAAGCATTTTGAAGCATTTTTGCACTGCATTTGCAGTGTTAACGCCGAGCTTAACACACGCATCAACAAACAGTAGGAAAGCTGGTTAGCCTTTTCCAGTAGTATTTTGTGACATGATTGACAGGTGACCGCTTTGTCACATGATCATCTCAGCAGTGCTATGGGTTCAAAGTAAACTTACTACATAAATATTGTTCTTTTTAGTATCGGTCATTGGGGGTCTGTGTTGGACCATAGTTTCTCTGCCCCCTCCCATTCGACCTGTTCGCCAAGGGATGCCCCAGCAGAAGCTAAGCTCCAGATGACAATGCTCTGTGGGTCATTAAGGCACACAATCCCTATGGACTTGATAAGACTAATTTCAGTTTATACTGGACTAGCTCATTACTTAAAGGTACAGCCTTAATACAACCACATAATCAACTATCTACATGACCACACTCTTAAGCTGAAAAAACATGAATATAAAAATGCAACAAAATGAAGTATTGTCAAGGGATAGCTTTAATGCCTTGGTCAAGACTTTCAGCAAATATTACAGCAACATCTCACGCTCTACAAATTGACTGGTCCCAATCATCACACTGACAGCATTACGACTCCAATGACAACAAGAAAAATGCACTTTGAAAACAGAGGCAAGCATTTCACAGATTAACATTACAAATGTTACGTACAACCCATTCAATTCATGAAGGAAATTCTATAAATAAATTATCAAAGCAAGACATTTCTAATAAACATGAAACATAAATTAGACATGGGAATAATCAAATTACCAAAACAATAGGTCTTATAAATATTTAATTCTAGAAGTGTATGACCTACTAGGCCATCATCCTCTGTAACAAATTTCTTCGTAATCTGCAGGTCAGAGTAATAATGAACATGGCCATTGATCTTCCTTGAGTTCTCCTGCTCTTAAAAAGCCTTCAGCATTTTGACTTAAAAAACATATGAGCATATTTTCTTAATTCTGTTGGCTGTTGTAAATTTGCAGTTTGTGGGCTAATCAATATTACAGATATTCAATGGAAAGGAAGAGTAATCACCACCGACACCCTGGGGGAGAAATATCCTCATCCATAGAGACTGATGACCAATGGATGATGTTCCTGAAACTCCAGGGACATGATGGACTAGTGCCCAAACAAAACAGAGAACTAAAAAGTTCAACAAAGACATACCAGACCAAACAAAACCATAAAGAATAAGGAAAGGCCGGGTTAAAAAGGAACACCCATCCATCCATCCATCTTCCCTAACCGCTTATCCAGAACGTCACACATGACAGGACACCATGGATGGGTACCAGAAAAACATTATCTATCCACAATGTTCTTCTATTTTACTTCTTTAAATAGGCACCTTAATCCAACTCCCATGTGATGCAATTAGGTTTGTTTGGTAGTCCACGGTTGTTGAAAGATTAATGGGAGTTCACACATTTTCAATGTAACAATGGCCTGGAAATTACAACTACCAAAACATCCATATTACATTATGGAATTAACCAGAAGTCCACAGTGCAGAAAATTCTCAGATACATTCAGGAAACTGTGAAAACTTTCAAACATGCTGTTTAAAATTGTATTCAGTGTTTGGAGCGTTCAAAATTCACCATTGAAATGTTTGCAGGCAGCAGCTACTATCCAGGGGTGGTGTGTGTAATACTAATCGGCATGGTCTATTGAGAAATACTCAAGCACCTGTTGTTGCAAGTGAAAGATATTGTTTATTGCATCGATTTCATGACATTGTTTTTTCAGCCAGGATCAAATTAACTTTTATTCTCACTGGAAATTCCAATGTCCTTATTCTTCCACAGAAAAGCAGTTAGTATTAAACCTTATACCTCCTGCAGTATGACCTGCTGTTAGCTATCAATATTCCTATGATACATGTAAATAAGTCTGTAGCAGAACAGAATAGCATCAATTATTAGACTAGTAATTAAGAGTCAGGTTGGTCTCTTTGCAAATAAATACATCTAGCAACAGGCAACACGGATAATCTCTGCAGTTTTTTCAAGTTTATGTACCGTTTCATTGCCATGGATGTTTTACTTCCATTGTCATCTAAAGTGTGGAGGGGGTATGATAACTAAACAGGAAGTGAGATCTCCTCATATGTTCAAGCATCAGCTAGAGCTTAACCCAATCACATTCCAAGGCTGGGAAAATGCAAATCAAGCATAGATTTTTTTTTTTTTCCCCATGGATGTAAATTGGAAGTAAGCAAATCCAAAATTAAGATGGACTTTTTGAAGTCACACTCCAAAGCACCCTGAGCCCCTTCAGACAGTCCTGAGCCCCATCTTCCGTCTTACAGCTGGCACCGGCCCAACTAAGAAATCATGCCTTTTTAGATCTAAAAGGTGTTCTTAAAGGCAATTTGGGGGAAAAAGCTGGCAACACCTTAATTTGCCACAAATTTCATACAGAGGTGTAAATAAAATGCGTGGAGCAGCAATTCCATTCCAGTCTACAGATACGAAGATAGTCACAACCAGGACATTCCGACTCTGACTCAGGTGTTTGCTTAAGGTGCCCATCAAAGAGCGAGTCACGGTTGATCAAAATATGGCTGGCATAACAGCAGAAGATATATTAGCCAAAATAATTCATGCTGACAAACACTTTGAGTTAGACCCTGACATGTACTCAAGCTCCGAGATTTTACAGGATGCTGGTAATATTTGCTCACAGCGAGGGAAGGCGTTCCAGGCAAATTTTAAATGCTGATTCCGTCTCCGTGCGCTGCTCTTAACTGTGACAGGAAAAGGTCTCCACCTACATCACATACTGCCTTTTTCAGCCCAGAGATGAGCTGCATTTTTCCATGACCGGGGCACACAAACAAGTAGGTCTTACTCTGGTGACGCTCTGAAAGATGATAATCCCACTCGCAAATGCCATCCTGTTTGAATGGGGTGTTGACATGTGGGAATTATAGACTAAGACTAAAACACAAACACTCAACCCAAATGTTGTTTTGAAAGTACTTACGTAATGTTGCCTGAACTGAAAAGTTCTTAAAAATTACACTGAATTAAAATGAAACCCTCCATCCATACATCCTCCAACTTCTTACACAATATAGGGTCTTGCTAACGCCTCAACCAAGAAGCACTAAGCAGGAGGTAGACTAATACCATTGAGGGGATGCTAGTCCATCTCCAGACACACAATGAACAATTAGACATGCCAGTTGGCCTAATCACACGTATTTGAACTGTAGCAGAAAAATGGAACCCAAGAATGAACCCCTGACACAAGAGATACAAGGCAGGAGTATTACCCACGTAAGAAAGCATGCCAGGCTATCTGGTCTGGAATATATGCAGGTGTACAAAGAGAAATGATGACATTTCATTGTGCTGGTTTATGCTAGTCATCCAGAGCTAGACAAAGGTTAATATGAAGTTTTCTCCCACGTCTACAATTTAGGAGTGCAAGACTGATAAATGGTGGGTCATCATTGAATCATCTTATCCCAATGTTCTGCATGTGTCACTTCATGCTTAGGCGATGGAGTGAAAACATGTCAGCGCTCACTTGCCGTAACACCCTTACTTCATGTGTCGCATTGATGAAGGGGAGCCAGTAGAAAGTAACAAGGGTTTATAACCCAAAGGTAAAAAGGCTCCAGACATAACAGGGGAGCACCAGGGATCAAACCAAAGGGCCAGTTTGCAGCCAAGGGGTCCGGTGGGAGCCAGGAAAAGGAGTAGAAGCTGCCCCCTCTGGGCCAGGAGCCTGGACAGCAGCAGGAGCGGAGGCGGCCCCCTCGGGGTTGGGCACGGTAGTGGCCTCTCCAGGTCATCTCTGCCACTTGCACCAAGAGGGGGCAAGGACACGGCAGGTGGATCAGTGGCCAACACCAGGGAACCTGCAGGCAGATTGGTGGTCTCCCGCTCAATGATCTCCTTTACTTACAGCAAGGGACAAAGGATCTCCTCCACCTCTTGGGGATCCGTGCAAGGGGTGAGCCAGGTGAGCTTCTGATGCGCCTGACAGAAGAGGCCCCTGGCCTCAGAGGTCCTCCAGACCACCAGGTTCATCCTCAGCTCGAGGGTAAGGTCCAGGAGGGCATAGAAGTCTGCCACAAGAAGGCTGAGCCATTCCTGGGGTGCTGACCCTCCAGTGGACCTCAGAGGTCAGGGTACTCATGGGCTCCGATCAGTCGGGTGCATGGACGTACACAGGATGGGAGGAAAACCCATGAAGCTGGGTTTATTGTAGAGTCTGGTCATTCTGTCATGTTGATGAAGGGGAGCCAGTAGAAAGTAACACAAGGGTTTATTATCCAAAGGCAAAAAGGTTCAAAATGTAAAACAGGAGACCACCAGGAATCAAACCAACGGGCAGGAACCACACTGGGGCAACATTAATGACCAGACTAGGGCAAGTAGGACTGTGAAGCACTCTTAAAGACAGCTAACGAGGGGAAAACGCAGAACAGGTGTGTCCCATTAGGCCACGCTGGGGAAACACAGAAGGGGCAGGGAGGCAGGGCATGACATCATGACACAAAACCAGCTACAAGTCAGGCAGATGTTAAATAAGCAAGCTTGACAGAGGGACACAGACCAATAACTCACAGGCTTACAAATTCCACAAATCCTAAACGGTTATCTGGCAGAGGAAGAATGAAAAAATATTTGACCAAACCTCCCTGGCTGGTCTATGAAGACTGGTGAACGAACTGGGTGCTGGCTCTTTCAGTCCATCTCCAAATCTCAATATGGGAAATCCTTCTTGAGAAAATAATCATAGCTAAATTCAAAAGCTACCGTGAGGCAATATTCTTACAGCAGGCAAACTCCAAAACTATCAATGGGGGTTGTGGGGGAAATGCCTGATTTTGCAGTTTATGCTGAAACAAGCAGGATTTAGCCGTGGTGTTTTAGTTACACTCCTACACTTTGCTGTGGCTGTAGCTTTCACCGGTACATAATCAAATCACTCAGTTTCACCTTAAGTAGCTCTGACGAAGAGTTTGTTCAGTATTGAGAAAGGTATACATTTTTAATATAGGATATGACTTTATTGGATGATGTGTGTAAAATATTTACCACTAGATATAATATAAATGACGGCAATTATTTCTGTTTATATGTGTCATTTTTCCACTATTTGAAAGGTTTAACTTCAACTAGCATATGTAACTATAGACAAATGCAACATTTTCAGTCATCAAAACAAATTTATGACAAAACAATTAACATAAATCAAAGTAACAAACCAAACATTAACACTGTCATGAAGATAACTGGCATACCAACAAAATATGTACAAAATAAGTATGACAAAATAAGCAATGAAAACAACAGTCAAGTATTTCCATCAATCCTCTATTCATTCATCCATCCATCCATCCATCCATCTGCTTGTACTGGTCAGGGTTTTGGGGGCCCGGAGTTATCCCAGGCAGCATAGGGCACAAGGCTGGGGTACACCGGCAGTGCAGCATACAACTTCTACTACTTCACCACTCATAAGTCATTCCCTGAATGCTCCTGCTCTGTTGTCCTTCTTTCACAGCTGTATAAGGTCTGCTTGTGAAGCCAGGGGCCTTGCATAAGTACATCGGGTGAAAACACACTTTTCAAGCATAACAGCTTCCATGCCCGTTCCTGAGATTCTTATGAGACTCAGAAATGGCCCTAAAGTGTAAACCAAGTAGGTTAACTGAAGGCAAACCAGGAATTTCCTCTGTCCTTTTATTTCCTTGTGAATTTTTGCTTTAGAACTCAAAACTTTAATCAAGACAACCTACTGCAAGAAAATGATTAGCTTGCCAGGAATCAAGAATTGTCTAATTCTATCCTTTTGCATTTTCTTTTCACATTTTACATTGCATGATTCTGCTGACTTGTAAGTTTGAATAAGCAATTCTCTTAAAAATACTCAGCAAAAAAATATATCAAAAGAAGATGAAAAAAAATTGTCTAAACATGGACTGGAAGCCACAGAGTGTTTAGCTTGCAGACTCATTACAAATATGAAGTAGGTCATAAAACATGAGGTCACTAGAGAAAAACGGGATATTAGATTTTGAGAACTGGTCTCTTTCTGCAAATAGAACTGAAGGCCTCTCTACACAATGGTCTTGTGCCTGTACAATACATTTGAATGACCCAAAAATAAATCAAGACTAGCCAGGTGGTTTAGGTTTGTTGGTTGGACTCCTGAACCTGACTCTGAGAGGGTGGAGTTGGCTTGTTCTCACTGTGCTTCACAGGTTTCCTCCAGGTACCCTAGTTTCCTTCTAGAGTCCAACGACATTCATTTGGCATAATTGTCATCTCTAAATTGCCCATAGGATGTTATTGCATACGGGTGCAGATGACCTGTGCTAGAGTGACTTCCCATCAAAGGCCTACCCCTACCTTGTGCCCCGTGCTACCCAGGATAGGCTCCAGCTGACCACACCCCCAAGACCCGGCTCAGAATAAACCGTCGGAAGATGGCCTCAGTCTAAATATCAAGTAGGTTTATGCTACTACATGATATTCACTCATGGAAAATGACTGCAGTTCATATAAACAAAGCCCATGAGAAGCAATTACACTATTAGCTGTCCCCAAAATAAGATAATAACCTCCTTTTGTAATTACATCCTATTTGCAAGGCCTTCATAAAAATACTGTAATCAGAAAAAAAGAGTAATGATGGTATAGTAACTAACTGACAGAGAATTATCCTGCACTTTACACCAATTCATTAAGAGCTGCTTCATTGTTACAAATTTGAGGGCTTTCTGAGACATTGAAAACTCTCTGGAGCAGGTTTATGATCATGCCAAATGAGTGCAAGTCAGGTGGGTGAAGGTCAGGCTTGTTAAACCCACAGAATGCTAATTAAAAAATTCCCAGTCATTTGTCCTATCCCATATGAGACTGATTTACCATCCCAGCTGAGGCAAATCTCATGCTTTATCATTATAGAGTTGTAGTACAACACCACAAAAGATGTCCTTAGTAACAGAAGTCTGTCCAGGCAAACAGAATATCATACTTGCCATTTTGGTAACTTTGACCCTTTTTAACAGTAGTCTTAATATTTATCCAAACAGTTAAGTTACACGATTGATATAAATTCCCTCTGAAGTGTTCTTCAACTTCAGTTAGTTAAGGTTCACTGCAAAAGTAACAATGGTTGTGCATAACTTAAAAGGCAAATAACTGGCCCAGTTACTGTTAACCCAATATACTCTACATTAATCAAAGTATCAGTTAACAGACAAACGAATTAAACTAGCTGTAATAGTCAAATAGTCTTAGCACACTGAGAAACAGCTGCAAGTGCCTGCCTTTTGACGCTAAACCTGAAGATCTGATTGGTTAATTATTTCAGCCTTTCTTAAAACATATGGACCGCCAAATGAATATAGGCCTATACCGTAGATCCAAGCTAAGGACTGCCTACCAGTATTGCCTAATCACATAAGTAACTCAGAATTAAGGACTAGTGTGAGACTTTAATCGATGTTACTCGGTTAGGGTCCCCCTCCATTCATATTTGTTCAGAACGGAATAACCGATATTTCGTTTATTTACGAAATTTACTAAATGTTTATGAAATTTAGGAAAGGTTTCTGAGGGTCAACTATGGAGACCCCCAAAGTTGCAAGCCCCGAGTTGAAAGTCCCTGGACAGACTGCGTGAAGTTCGGTCATTTAATGCGTATGTACTTATCAGCATAGCTTTGGCCGAATAAAGCGAATACATTAGGAAAAGACAGCAGCGCTTGCTTTGCACACCTATCCCGTATTTCCGACACACTGCAGGACGGCGATGAGCGGAGCCGAGATTCAGGGCTTCCCCGACAGCAAACCAAGGCGCCGATCACACTAAAATTAGAAGAAAGCTACACGCAAGGACGCCACGCTGTTCCTCCATTCGCAATATTAAACAAAGATTATGTTTCATGTGGAAATCTATACGCTTTCCTCACCTGCATGTTGCGGTTTCGCTATAAACTTAGCAAAATTATTGCAGGGTACCGCTATCAAAGATTTTCTAAGCATTTTCTTTATCTGCTTTCTGTTGCAACTCACAGGATATAAATAATGAAATAGATTTACAGCCATTTCTCAGTGTCTCGTCCTCTTTGAAACGCCTTATTTTAAAAAAGAAACTGTCCTGCAGCCAAGAGTGACTGGTCTATGTTTTCCCTAAAATACCTTCGACCCTGCGTAGAAGGAATCCATGTAATTAATATCCATTAAAATTAATCTGAAACTTAATTAATGGTTATACATTTTTTGGCTCGTATATGGATTGATTGCCAGATGCTCCGGCTGATTAAGGTCCCTGTGGTCATCTCTTGACACTCACAGCAAAGTTTCAACTTCATTCTGTGTCATTTTGGCTGTGAGAAACCGTGAGCTGTATATTCCCCAAATATCTGTGAAGCCCCATTAGCATCACGTTCTGATTGATAAAATGAGGGCTCGTGTCTTGATTTTATTATAGCGGGAATTCATATGCGGCACTGTGGCTCACTGATTAGTGTTCAGTGTTGCTTCAGCACTGGGTGTTCACCGTGTGTGCTCTGAAGTAGAATGGCATCCAATTCAAGGTACACCCATTCCCTGAGCCCCCTATGACTTTCCTCACGATTGATTTTCAGAAGATGAAAATGCATATTTAACAAATGATTCCTAATGGACGGATCTCGTGAGGGTCACTTCAGTAAAAACTAAATAGAAAGATTTAAAGGAGGTGAACCATGATTATGATCATGATATTGTTCTTACGCATACGCTCGTACAGAGAATATTAATTAATACAATTTGCATGATGTTTAAAGGTACATTCTATCCCTACGTATAGCGGGCGAGTATTATTTCCAGCCATCTGCGTTATATATTTTACGTTATTTTCCACTATCTGCGTTACTTTTTAAAACACTGATTTCCTAATGTCTCTGCTTTGGATTCGCGCTGCATGATCCTGACTTGGTGACACGATTGCCAGTGGGGAATCTGTTTTCGGTGGATTTAACCAGCGGTAACAGATTGACAGCGATCAGAAGAAAAAACGAGCCGTCGTCCAGGAAGCCTTTGAGAGGAGCTAACATTGTGACAAGTTGTATTTGATAGTCAGTATTACCTTAATTGTATTTTATCCCAAGTCATTTTGTACCGTCATTTTTGAAATTAAAGAAGATAGGCCTATTTATAAATGTTTTATATTTATAGTTTCCATTTACAAGTGTGTGTATATCGGAGAATCAAATTTCTCATTTGGATACTTAAAGTCATTAAATATTATGTCCAGTTTCTTCCAGTAAATGTTTTATTCCGGTAACAGTTTATGTGAAATCAAGTAGGCTTACGTGTTAGAATGTCACACCATATTTTTGAAATTTTGCTCCCCAGGCAAGAAAACAGAGCTTATGTTAAGCTACCTCTTTTAAGAAATAATACATTCTCGTGTCTTCCTTATAGCCTTGAGCTACAATTTTTTTCGAAATACTGCTGGATATGATTATATGTTCTTATAGATACTGGAAAACATTACGTACAAGGCAGCAAACAGCAATTCCATATTTGACTTATGTAGTAATTGTTAAATTGTAACGGCTGACAGAAAACCTGTGTCGCTTACCACATTCAAGACTATGGAACAGTAGGTACCGATTTTGGAAGATAGATCGGTAGGCCGTTTAATTACAAATTGGCCAGCCCTTGGAACTGAAGTCCAGCTAGGCAGCCAGGTTTAATTACTAGAAAATGCACTGCTATTTAGAAAGGCGACCTATGTGTAAGCAAATTTTTAAGTTGTAACGTATGCAAGTCACAATGACTGTACAGATGTCAAATTAATGTTTAAAACGCACCTGATATTAGTGTGAAGAAATTTAAAATTATGGTTCCCTCTTAGGCTAGAACGTCATAATGTTTTTAAAACTTCCCAAAATGTGATGCCTTCTATGCCTAAAACAGGAGAGAATTCACTGCCACGACATTACGAAAAATTAAACACCATTTAGATGTTTACATCAGCTCTTCCAGGGTAGGTGTACTCTCTTCCACCTACCTTGGAAGAGCCGCATGATCTCATAACATTTGTGCTGAAATAGCACCGCCTAGTGGTAGTACATCATAAATGACAATTGTCTCCAACGTCACAGCGTTTCGAGTGAGCTTATTTTTTTTACATACAAATAAAGCATTTTTTTCCACAATTGTTCCAACTGCTTTATGATACCCAACCTCGCTGATGCTGTTTTATGACTGAATGGCACAAAATCCCACCAACGATATTCAAACATCTAGCATAAAGCCTTTCCCAAACAGTGGAGGCAGAGGACCAACTTATTTGTAAGCTTGGTTTTGGAATGAGATGTTGCACAGGCAGGTGTCCCAATACTTTTGTCCATATAGTTTATATATCTTTCATGCTGAATGATGGATGTATCCTTGACTAATGCATTTCTGCAGGCCTGACAGTAAGGGTCACAGTAAGCCTGGAGTCTATCCAAGGAAACACAGGTCATCTCAGGGTACACGCTCACTCACCCTACAGGATTTTAGAGATGCCCCCCCACCTCAACAAACCTCCCCATTTAGAAAGTCCGCTGTCATCTATGTGTTACCATCCAAAAACGTGACCCACTCAAATTCTCTACAGAGGACAAGATCTTAGCAAAATAAGTCTATGAACAGTAGAAATTTGGCTTTAAGCAAAAAGATAGGATGTAATGTAAATACAGTGTGTATATTCACAATTGTTCTACAACGTGGCAAATTATTCAAAATACTCCACCTGGTTTCCTTGAGTAAAACATTTCAATGTTTTCATTTAAAAGGTTTAGGAGCAAAACATTTTTCTTAGTCCTAACTAATTGAAACATTCAAGTCAAATATTTCCAAAAATACCATCTCAATTCATTATGAGGGTACTTTTTCCCGTTTTGTACAAGAACTGAACGTTACAAAAAAATAAGTATAACTACATTGAATTTTTTAAATTATGTCTCACCAAATAAACTTATGTTGAGTTGGAAATGATGGTTTAACAATGTACAACAGCAAAACAATCGTATCCAGTATGTCAACTGGATTAGAGTAATATTTACATCAGCGTAAAATTTACATTATTTACAGAGACTAAGTTACATTTATTTTACCTCACATCAAAAGGACCTGTACGCTGCTTTAAAAAGAGAAAAAAAAAACAAAAAAAAAAAAAAACAACCAAGACCATTAAAAGCTAGGATGTACGCCTGGGGTGTGGGGACTCGTGTTCCCAGCCTTTCCGCAGGGGTGCAGCGTGACGCTGGCCACCTACACGGTGTCTGACAGCATGCGGTGGTAAAACAGCACAGCTGGCTCCGCTGTCAGATTCTGCATCTCAAAGGTGTGGCCTGAGGTCGGGAAAGATGTGGTCAGACACGACAGAGGGCCAAGAGTACATGCAGGAGAAAACAAAAAGGGGGACATTTCGGCTACCTGGGGAAGCCAAGGCTGAAAGGGTACATACCACAGGGCACCATGAATGTGTGGCCAGAGGAAACACTTGTCTCCACACCATTTATCTTCACGCATAAGGAACTCGTCAGAATGTTGTAGACCTGAGATCAGAGGAGGCATGTCAGTAAGGACCGTGCAGGTTAGAAATTTATAAAAAAGTGACAAAGCAATTTGAAGGATTCCGCTTTAAAGAGTATAAAGATGCAGCATATTGAGTCTAACGGTAGCAGTGTGGCCTCACACCTCCAGAGTTGGGGGTTCGAATCCCACCCCCAGTGTGTGTGGATCTCCAAATGGCCTATATCCCAACCTGAAACGTAATAATTCTGCATAGACCTTCAGGGCTGAGGATGAGAGGACGTACTAACCGACACGGCCTTATTGTCCACCTGGAGAGGCTTCTTCATGTAGGACCCCAGCAAGATTTTGCCACTGGAAAAGGCGTCACACTTCAGATCGATCCGGAAGCCCATGGCTCTCCCGCGGTAACCGTACCAACGGAAGTGCTCTGGTGTGATGACCGGAGAGCCACCTGCAGCAATGACAGGCCAAAGCTGGTGTCACGATGACAGGTCGCCTTGTCAGACAGTTCCCATGGAAATATCTTGCTCCACACATCCTCGCTAATGAGGAAGCTTTACAGGGCCAACATTGTTTGCTACATTCTGAGCCAATCTGATTTTCTGCAGGAAATTTAATCAAAGTGAAGTAAAATGCTGAGTATCAGGATGAAGGACCATCCACTCCCACATGTGATTTCAGTGTCATAGAAGGCAAGAGGCAGGTCACTGACCCGGACCACACCAGACGTCGTTGAGCCATCTAACTAACTCTGCTCGGTCCTCCACCTGCAGCACCACGGGGCTCAGAGGCGGCTCGCACATGTGATCCTCAGACAGGACGCATGCAGCTTTTCGGCGGGACAGCAAACCTGTGAGGCGAAGAGGAGAATGGCAGACCCGCCCAGATCGAAAGCTGTAAGGTGACAGGACTGCTCAGCACTTACTCATGTCCTCGCGGGCTTCCACGTCGATCACTGATGATGGCCCGCTCTGAAAACCCCTCAAGCTACGTTTAGGAAACCGGCAAAAAGAAGAAAAACAAGAGTAAATTATCACCGGGGCCAGCACGTTGACCATTGCGTGTGTGGACATGGTGTTGTAAATGATCACTACCTGCTACTTCTGTATTTATCACAACTGTGTACTGCTCAGCACTGCACTGTCATCGTCTGTACCACCATCTTGCCTTGCACTGTTTGCACGTTTTCACACGTGCACTTTATGTTGTTATGTGTAGGTTTTTGTAGTCCTGTGCTCGGTGTAGCACCACAGTCCTGGAGGAACGCTGTTTCGTTTCACTATGCACTGTACTAACTGTATGTGGCTAAAATGACGATAAAAGCTACTTGACTTGTTGAACCTACACTTCATTATCCGACGAATGTTCATTAGGCCAGTGCGTAGCTGTTCGGTGGGATCGCCCACATGGAGCCCTAGCCAGGGTCACGGCCGTTACTGGGCTGGTGTCCTCATTGCAGCTGAGCTCGTCGTCGCCCCGGCAGACTTCCTCCCTGACCTCCTGGGGACTCGGTGAAATCCTCAGCACAGCCCTGGTCACTGCACGGCCTGGCGTGTATGTGGCACCAAAGGAGGCCAGGGAAGTGCGGACACTCGTCGGTGGGGGCAGGTGGCTCCTCCTCCAAGGGGCGGGCCGGGCTCGCTGCCTCAAACTCTCCGAATCAGAAACATCGACAGTTCCATTCAAATCTGAGCGGTACTTTTTCAGACTGCCCTCTTCCTTTCTGTCCCGGGTCCTTGATCCCAGTGCTGGGGCCTTCCACCAGTTGCCAGGAGGCTTCCTGCAGCGCTTGTCCAACATGTTACTCCTGGTTCCGTGTGGGATGGGAGAACGGGCTTCGACCACAGGCGTTCCAAGGCTGTCTGAGAGTGTTTCGGCTTTGTGGGGATCCAGGACACCGTTAGCGTCTAAAGAGACAGGGAGGCAGTCAGACACACCATACATTTAAATTTATATCGAGTATTCCTATGGAGGGTATGGTGTGACATTATTAAATAAATAAATATGCAAAGAAATTAAAATCATAATTAAATAATTAAATTTTTAATTATTTTAAAATAAAAATATGTGAATAATTTAAATCACAATTAATTAAATCTATATGTGCTTATTTATTTATTTCATGGTGCATGACAGAACAGCGATCATGAAATAAATAAACCTGTCAAAGTCACTCATCAAAGTCAGTGGGCGGTTTTGATGCTGATCTATTTAACTCGATTTCTTTGGGCTGCCCTTACGGTGTTCCCAAATATGGCGACTCTGTTCGCAGAAATTCAAGCTGTTTCCAACGGCTTGGTTAGTGTGGAATAAAATAAGACATGAGTGTGTGTTCCTATGAAATATTACTTAATGCCTGATGTGTAATTGTTGTTACAATCATGCAATCGTGTCGCTTAACATGATATTTAATAGAGCTGCAAATTAGGTGCACAAGGACTAACTGTCAAGCTTATTAATATATAAGTGTATTACTAACAGAAAAAGAATGCAGTAATGTTTGCAAAGCTGAAGATTATACCCCGGAGCTGTTATGGTGAAGTAAAATGTTTCTCACGGTGATAAACAGAATGTTTGAGGATGTTTGGGAGAAGGGAGTTAAGAGCGAGTTAAACAACTGATGAAAGGAAGATACATCTTGGCAGTCCATCAAGGACAGTGTCTGAGGCAAGTATGTAGAAAGTATAAATTGTGGGACTGTCAGCTGCACGGATCTGTAGAGGAGCTGCTTTCTTATATGCATACATACAAATAAACGCTTTTTGCAACACAAAGGTCTACATTTGGTGCAAATTCCTTCCATGGTCCAAATTTCTTCCACATTAGAGATATTTTACAGTTAGCAGAGGATGTAGAATCAGCTGTTAGACCCAGTCACTGTAAGGAATAAAACAGGAATTTTTTGAGGTTGTTGGTGTTATTTCATCACTCTCTGGCTAGAAGCGTTGGAGCACCTCTTCTAAATTTGTAAAAACAGTGTGGACTGTATCTTGGCCAGAAGGTGATGAAATAACCCCAGCTGATTCTCCATCCTCTGCTAACTGTATAATATCTCTAACCAAGCCATTGGAAACAGCTTGAATTTCTGCGAACAGAGTTGCCATATTTGGGAACACCATAAGGGCAGCCCAAAGAAATCGAGTTAAATAGATCAGCATCAGAACCGCCCACTGACTTTGATGAGTGACTTTGACAGGTTTAATTACTTCATGGTGCATGACAGAACAGCGACCATGAAATAAATTAATTAAATAAGCACATATAGATTTCATTAATTAAAATTTAATTTTTTATTTACATATTTATTTCAAAATAAAAATAATTCATAATTTAATAAATACTTAAAATCATAATTAAATCATTTCTTTAATAATGTCACACCACACCCTCCATATATTCCGAGTTCTGAGTCTGCAATTAAAAAAAAATAACGTTCAGTCCTTATTTAGATACTGAAGCAATCTGCAACCTCTGGATACTGAGTTACCTGATGCAAGACATAGTTGCGGGGCTGCATTGCAGGCCAGAATGCTGTCGCTGCTCTTCGGGACCCAAGGCTGAGCTCCAGCTTTCGAAGGCAGCGTCTTCGGCTTGAGAGACCGCCTGCTTCTCTTTGCCCCAACCTCCTCTGCCATGTTCCGGTTGCCCCGCCTCCGCTTGGTGGTCTCTTTTGGCTGTGTTGCTCCCGCTGCGTTCCCAGTCCCTTTATTCCTCCTCCTTTTCACCTCGTCGACCGGCTCGTCATTTTTCTCCTGGCCGACAAGCCACCAGGACCCTGGCTTCCTCCGCCTCCTTTTGCCGTGAGGAGCTTCATTTGCAGAAGCGTCTGAGGTACGGCCGTGCTCCTCCATCCTTTCACTTACATCTTCCTTCGACGTTTGCTGTGGGCCCCTATCAGAGACTTCCTCAGATAACCTCCGTCGAATCTCACAGGCTGTGAGAGAGAATCAGAGCAGGCAGCGTGACCAAAGTAAGGGTGACACAAGACACTATGCACAAGCATGCACACAAATCAAACATTCAGCCTTCTCTAAAAACTCTTTAAGCCAGCTCCCACCAAACTATGAAATGTCCTTGGACCTCAAAAGACCACATTCCTCTCAATTTTCACAGAACAGAACCATGCAAGAACACTTTTGTAACTGCATAGTCATACCATTGCGTGTTTCTGCTAAGCTTCTTCAGTGCTCCACTTTCCACCAGTAACCATTACACACCCACCGGGTACAACCTCAACCCAGTACCTCGAGTATCATCTAGTCCATAAGCAGCTTAGATGCCCATGAGATAAAGGTGAAGGTGGCAAAGTCGAGGAGAAACATCCCCCCCAATGGTTTTTAATGATTTCATGAAGCATTCATATCTCCAGCAAAGAAAAGCGAGAGACACTTAGTTATCGACTATTTAAATTTGATTTACTATGGATAGACATGAATACAATACAGGCAACCATATAGACATGGGTGTTGAGTGTCATGCCAAATGTCTCACCAGGAGCAGGGCAGCCAGACCCCACACCTTCCTCCAGGTCATCATGCAAAACCGCAGCTTCTCCTGGCTTCAAGTGTTTCCTGTTGTTCATCTTGCGCTTCTTCACTCCCCTCTGACTTACAGATGTTTCTTTCCTGGCATTCTGACCCTTCTCTGTTTGAATCCCCTGTCGATTCGTGGAGGTGACTGGCGATGACTTCAGGGCTTTGCCTGGTTCAGTCTTTTTGGCAGGCATCAACCACTCTACTCCAAAGTCACCTTCTGTGTCCTTTTCACTCACAACTTTGTTGAGGAAAGAGCAACCCTTCTTCTTTAGACGCTGTCCATCACCAAGTTTCCCATCTTGTTTTCCAAATACATCTAGAGGAAACAAAACATACTTCCATTTAAGAACAACAAACATTTAATTAAATTTAATGATATGCATCTTTCAGTAAACAAATTAAATTTCATATACAGAAGATTTCTACTTTTGATTTTAACAGCTAAATATAGAGGCAGTAACCTGTCTATTCTCAAGAAGACGTGAAAATAACACAACTATACACTTGGTAAAGGTTAGTCTAATTTTCATGCACCCACATACATCAGACATTCAACAGGAAACATGCCATTAGCATTCCATATAGGCAAGACACCACACTTTACTACAAAACCATGGGATCTTCTAGAAGTTCAACGATGAAATTGCCCTCTCACCCCGTCCTTCTGCTTGGCCCTTAACTTCTGGAGCGTCCCTTCGATCATCGCCATGCTTTTTCCCTCCCTTCCCTGTTTTCTGTCGTCTGTCCAAAACGTCCTTTAGTGCTCTGTCAGGAGTCTCCTGGGCCAGCAGTTTAGGTTTCACTTTTTTACCAGCCCCCTTCCAATCCCGTTCTCCTCCACCTTCGTCTCGTCTGATGTGCACTTGCTCCGCACTCCGCGACCCGTCCAGAGCCTCGCTGGGAATCCGGGTGGCCACCTGCACACCCATCTTCTCGCTTCCCGTCGGATCACTGGTGGGGTTGCTTTTAGAGGGGTTCGCTCTCCTCGGAATGGAGATGCGAGATGGTGCAGAGGGGAAATGTTCCTCGTCGTCATCATCCAATATCAAGAAGTCCTCCGCAGGTTTGAGGTGGATGGGGACTGTGACGGGTGACGTCCACTTAGAACTTTAGAGAAAAATTCATCACAACTGACCATTTGTCATCACAGTAACATGGAAGCGCCGCTAAAAAAAGTTAATTCCATGAATGGAGAACCTCATATTCACTACTACAAACACACACCTATACACCAAAAATACCTAATGTGTACTTTACAAGTTCCATCCATCCACCCATCATCCTGTAAATGGCTGGGAGACAGGCTTGGCTGGCACAGGTCAAAATCATTAAATTATTAGTGTTGGTGGGGGGGGGGAAGTTCCTGTACAAAATACTGCAGTCTCCTGCACAAACAGCAAGCTGGATCACACCTGGTTGTCTTGAGGCAGCCAGCATCCCTCAATTTCTGGAGAAATGCCGAGGCCTCCTTCCCGCCTTTCGGTGGGCCAACCTTTGACACCTGAGAGGTTTTAGGGTCTTCCGCCACGGGGCGAATTTTAAGGTTCAAAGATGATGCAGATGGCTTCAGGGTGGAGGTCCTGGAATTCATCATCATGACAAAACTACTAAGATATCAGGGCTGAGACAGTGCATACTGTGAGGATGTGAAATAAGCAGAACTAACACTGTCAACACACAGGTAATTACTCAATACTCAGTACTCAGACCATACTTAAGTAATGAAAACGAGTCATCCTTCAGCTACTACTGTTTCACCAGTTCATGTCCCATTTCTGCTGAGATGAGACTCCTGCAGTCTTATTAAACAGCTTGCTTTTATAACCGTCCCGTGACACACCAAAGAACATTTTCACATTCCGAGAGATGTAGCAGACCTCTGTTGCATGTGCTGTCCAAAGGACTCACATGAGCTGGATAACAGCCATCTGGGAGCAGGAGTGACTAACCACTCCAACACACTCAAACCAGTCATTGGGCCAAAAGGTGGCTCTACCAAAAACTAAGGATGGAGGTCGGAATACTTATGCAAGCAGCATGTTTCAGTACAAGTTACTGTTTCTGGCATGGGCAGACTATTTTTTAAGCATTTTTAACGTGCCACTTCACAGCAGAAAGTGTACATAAGGACAGGAGTGCATCATTCACAATCGCACAACACTTGAAACATTCCTGCAGGCTGCAAATATAATAAAATGAAAAAGTATCCACACACACCATTCCCTAAGCAAACAGGTACATAAACTTACGACTTCAAAGGTGATTTCAGGTCAGACGCTGGCCCTGGATCTTCATCCACTTCATTCACTTCATTCAGGAGCAGTGGGGAAGCCCAGAGGTCATCGTCATTTACGTGCCTGTCTGGACGTCCTGCATCCAGCAGCATTTCAACGGGGCTCGACGTTCTTATCAGGTGGTGTCCTTTCAAAAGATTTAAATAAAGACACAATTCCGCTCTAACTTCAGGTTGCTCTCAGTAAGCTGTTCTACTATTATGTCCTGGTTTAGGTTCCTGGGGCTGTAGTTTGGCTAGGATTTAGGCAGCCTTAGTTCATAAGCCGTAAGATAACGGGGAACCTGGAGCAGACTGCTGAACGCCAGGTGCTAACATTGAACAGAAGGCAGGGAATTTGAAACACAGGGCAGCGATGTGATGCATTCAGATTCATATTTATTTAGTCAACTAATGATCCAGTTCAAAGCAACACTCAAATGAAGTAGACAAATAAAGCAGACAGATGTCAAGTGCTGCTAGGCTGACTGTCCAATGAATGACCAGTAAGAAGCACAAGACAGCCGTGTAGAAAAAGCTATATGAAAATCTAAAAACCTTACATAATGACCAAAAGGAGAGAAAAAAAAAATTTTTGTTCTGTTTATAATAGGGCACCACACGCATTTCCTTGAGTGCTTCGATGCAAGGTCAAAAGATTACAAACTTCCCACCTTCATTATGCAGTGGATCCTCTGAAGTCTTAAGGAAGGGTTCGACCAGCGGCTCCTGAATACAGAAATGCGAGACAGAGCTAAAAGATAGAATTCTTGACAACTACGAATGGAACTGTAAAATCAACCCGCCCTTAAAAATAAAGGATCTAGTTGCTATGAAACACAAAATTTCAAGCACACAGATCATCAGCCCTTTAAACTGGATCTGCCTTCGTATTCGGCGTTTGCAATTGCTTCTGCGGTGTCATATCTGTACCTCTACTTCCTCAGCATTGCTTTTGACGTTGCGCAGTGGTGACAGTTCAGACAACGGGCTCGCCGTCCCAGAAGAGTCTGCAAACAGCATGTGAACTTGAGGACTTTTTTTGGTGGGTAGCGCTGGTACTGCAGCAGTTGAAATTTCAGCACCACACAATCACATTTATAATACCATTTCTTTAAATTCCCATATGCTGTCAATTCATCATTTGAATCGAGAAATACACAGTATAAAAATTCATATTATAAATTGCTACGCAACTTCAATACTCATTTCGATTCAGATACATACAGAAAAATCTGTGATTTACTAAGTATCTAGGTTAACAGCTAACATGAAAGGGTAGGCCTTCTCAAATACATTTAAGATTCACATGTATTCAGTAATAAACATTTTTAAATAACATTTTTAAAAATTAAGTTCTTTCTGTAAGCTATTATCAATTTTAATAAAAACAGTAAAAATGTAATGAATTTTAAAAATTACAAAATCTTTTAATGATCAGTTGTTCCTCAAAGTGCATCTATTATAACAACAAAAGGACAAAGGCTGATTCCAGACCAGCTTCATCCCAAACACTATTGTTAGACAGACTTCTTAGAATTTATTCTACCAAGCAATGGTCATTGGGATTAATTATAGTGCAGGATGTCAGCTTTGGAGTTACACCTAATATTTCTCACTTGGAAAGAAAACAAACTAGCTAAATTGACGTTGATGGTGCACGTAAGACTGCCGACACGTAATCGAGTTATAAAGTAACTGTTAGGCTACAGAACATTACTTTTACTGTCTCTATAGCAATGACTTCATAAGCAAAAATGCTAATACAAACCCAGTAATGATAAATGACTACATTTATCAGTGAACATGAACTGCTTACTTGTAAGACAGAAGCTGAACACAGTGCATTTACAAACCAAAGCTTTTTATATCTATATTTACAGCGGGGTCCAAAAGTCTGAAACGAGACCACATGAAAATCAGTGAAACCTAATTCTGGAAACAATTACAGGATGAGGCTAAGACACAGCAGCATTTCACAGTGAATAACTGGAAAGACTGATTTAGCAATGAATCCAAGTTTGAGATTTATAGCAGTGACTGAAGTGTTTGGGTATAGAGACAAGACGGAGAAAGACTGATACCACAGCATATCAAAACAACATTTAAACATGGGCCCAGAATATTTAAGTCTGCCAGATAATCGCCTACTCTGGAGTTGGACACCTGTAGCAAATCAACTACACCATGACAAAGGAAAAGTACCACTCCATTCTTCAGAGACAAGATATACCCTCTGGTTCGGTTCTTTATGGAGAATGATTCATACTGCAGCAAGGTAAGGACACCAAACACGCAGCAAAGCTTTGCAAGAACTTCCTGATGACCAAAGTAAAGAAGAAAAGCGGGGAATACTGACTGCCATGGACTTTCCTACAAAGTAACCTGACCCCAACCCCATCAAATATTACGGGGGGGCTGATGACTCAGAAACCCAAGTAAAGTCAGAAGATGCTTTTTGGAACATTCTCAGATCACGCTGGGATAACCATGTCAGCTCAAGTGCACCCTGTTTGAAGCTGTATCCTCCACTGAGTGGGAAGGATTTACCGATTACATGATGGACAACCAGTTCCATACATGTCACATTTGGATACAGACAACGATAGGCATCACACACAAGACGCTGAAAGACAAAGGCGAGGGTCTTTCCTAAGGAATGACTGATTTTATGTCAGAGCCCACGGGGAATTTCTGTTAGCAAAACACAACCAAATTGTGGCACTGTTCGGACCCTGGACTCGTTCACAGCGCACCACGATCACAGCCACCGGAAGCGGGACCCAATGGAAACTGTCACAGAGCCACCGGGACCCGGTCACAGCCGTCATGATCGCAGCCACCGGGACGAGTCACAGCACCGTATTCATGGCCAGAAGTACGCTACCAACATTAATCTAAGTTGGGTTTTAATTCATTTACTTACCAAGTCCATCAAAGTACTGCTCTATATTGCGCACAACGTCCTGTTTCCTCTTGTTTTGTGACCTGTAACGGGCCAGATTACACACTTAGAGAACCAGTTGCTGTAATAAAACATAAAGTCACCGCCATGGAGATCGGGGCGCTCCCAGCTGGTATCCACACACTTAGTGTACCTCTCCAAGCTGAAGTAGCGCAGTTTCGACGGCGGCCTGCCCTGAAACGACACGGGTAAACAAAGAGGATGGCTGTGCGGGGCCACGAAGCCGACAAACCCACAAAGTAAACCGAGTACCGCCGAGTCAGCGGCACTACAAGCTGCGACATACTAACCAAGCTGAGGTATCGGCGCTCCATGTTTGCTGCCGGACTAGTGAGCTACTTTTACCCGCCAATTAAAAAAAACTGTTTACATCCCACTGTTCGTAACCGAAGTTTAAAATATATGTGCAATAATGTACATGTACAAATATTAGCTGTGCAATATAAAACAAAAACGTTTTTGTTTTACAGTGTGACTTAAGAACTGACAAACGATGACGAAACTACTTTCTTAATCTTGAATCACCCGCGCTAAAACTCAAAAAAACAAGCATCCACGCAGTGCACCATGGGAGTGTGTTTTTTACCGTAATACTTCTAAAAAGCTGAAAAGTTAAATGTCTCTATAAACATTATATGCAAAGAGATCAAACCAATGTATATTAAAAGAATTGACTGTTCATTAGAAGGACAAATAATGAAGATGAAGCTCAAGCTCAAATATTTTGGGCACACAATGAGAAGACAGGATTCACTGGAGAAGACGTTGGGAAAGGTTGAAGGCAAAAGGAAGAGGGGACGGCAGAAGATGAGATGGATGGACAGTGTAGTGGAAGCAAT
>JAACJT020008187.1:28635-48390 GCA_009936485.2 Gymnarchus niloticus | reverse complement strand
GAAAATGAGAGTCAGAAACTTTGGAAGTCCTTCAGGAAGCCTGGAGAGCTATTCCTCAAGACTACATTAAAATAATATAAGACAGTCTGGCTCTTTGGAAGCATATGAAGAAATGAGGGGTGGCTCAAGACTTTGGCACAGTACTGTATACATTTAAAAAAATGACACAAAGTGTTTGATAAAGCATATCCTTGCCAAAGGCAGTGTTTTTGTTTATGATTATTCTACACCATCATTAATTAAGTATTGTCCCATTACTTCAAATGTTTTAATAGGCTCAGCCTTGAGAAAAATCACTGGCACTGACCAATGAAGCTTCACAACCCCACAATTCATAGAGACACTGACAAATTAGAGGGTGTTAAGCTTTAACCTGGGCTTCATCCCCTCAGCCTGGAAGGCTTGTTTCCTGGGATACTGCTTGTTGCCAGGTCACAACCTACCCCTGTCCACAATAGCACCTCGAGCAAAAGCTAGACTATTCTACAGGAAAGGTGTTCAGCAGGGGTCAGGTCCAAGCCACCATTTGTTTCTTAAGTTTACCAAATCTATGCAAGCTCTATGTGACTGGCGACTACATTGATGAGTCATGCACTAATTATGCCATACTAGAGGCAGGAGATTGAGTCGCTCCGCATCCCTCTAAATGACCTGTGGTAAATAGTAGAAACTTAAAACGTTAACATGGCAGGTCTCACATGTCACGCTGACATCACTGCTGAAATGAAACTGTTCAGAACTCATGAGCTGTTTCCAGAATTAAGCACCCAAAATCTTGGATATAAAAATATTTCAAAGGGTGACCTGAGAAAAAGTAGAGTCTCCTGACAAGAAAACATGATTTTAATGAATAGACACATGGTAGGATTCAAGGGAGGACCTCATGGGTTTAATGAGATGGGGTTGAGTAGAGATCGTAGTCCAAAAACAGATGAAAGGTTGTTGAATCAGCAAAATCCACAAAGACATCCATTTTCCTGGAGATGGATGAAGAGCATCCAACCATCTACTTACCATGGTCAGAGCCTGGAGACTATCCCAGGCAGCTCAGGGCACAACATGGGTCAGCCCATCACAGAAGACAATCACATAGTGTGGGCAATTTGGAGAAGCCAGTCAGCCTAAATCACATGTCTGTTGACCACAGAAGGAAACCAGAGTACCTAGTGGAAACCGGCAAAGTATGGGGAGAACATGCAAACTCCATGCACACAGAGTGGAACTGAGATTTGAATCCCCAGTCCTGCAGATGGGTGACAATGGTGCTTACCACCAAGCCATCGCTCCCCTCCAAGTATTAATATTGCAATCCAAAAGTCGTAATCCTAAAACAGTCTGAACTCCAGCAAAGCCAAGAAGCAAAAACAGCAAAGGTAACACGTCCAAAACACCACACAAAGCTTAAGAAACTGGTATAAAAAGCAAGGGTCATACACGATAACGAGAAGAATTCCAGAGAAAAACGTTCCATACAGAGAAGTCCTACAAGGCCTCATAGTGAGGTAATCACTGTGCCACATTTAAATGGTGGTATAAATGAGGTTTGTTAAAACTCTGAGGAGGTGGAACCTGGGCAAGCTGGGAGTGGCTGTGACTTTGATCAAATAAAAAATTTTTCTATTTTATTTAGGGTTTCATAAGTGTAACAACAATGTGCCAGCCAAAAGGTTTCCCCCAGCAGCTCAATCAAATAGCGTCAGAAACATTTTGAAAACATTTCACAAAACGTCAGTCTATACAACCTGTGGTTGTACCGACACAGTTGGTACATGTGAGGCAGACGATGGGTCCTTCAGCCAGCTTGTCTCGGTGTTGTGGAGGTCGACAGAAACACAGTAGGCCTAGAGGTCTGGGCCTCTCCTAGGCAGACACCTCAGAGGGGCAAATAAGGCAGGGGATGGTGGTGTATCACGGCCGCGTAAAGTACGGCCATCACAAACGAGCACGCGAAATAGTGTCACATGACATTCTGGACACTTACAGCCATCTGAAGGCTAGGACATGCAGGTCAGAACTGAAAGTGCCAGCATCGTAGACATCGCCAGCTATGAGAAGCACAATGGCAATGTTTAGCATAAATTAACATGGCAACGATGTGAAATGTCTCGCATGCTCTGTTACTTCTGCAGTGGAGCATGTCAAGATGAGCGAGAAGCCATTAGGAGAAAAGCCATTAGGAGGCTGCCTACAGGAGGGAAGTAAAAGACCTGACTGTATGGTGCCACAACAACAACCTCTCCCTGAATGTCGACAAGACCATAGAAATCATCGTCGACTTCAGGAAGACCAGAGGGCCCCACTGTCCACTAGCCATCAATGGCTCTCCCATCGAGACTGTCAGCAGCTTCAAGTTCCTGGGCACACAGACCACCGACTCCCTCTCCTGGTCTCTCAATACCAGCTGTATCCTCATGAATGCTCAACAGAGATTGTTCTTCCTGAGGAGGCTGAAGAGCTTTGGACTGGGAACAAAGACCTTGGTAAACTTTTACCACTGCACCATTCAGAACATCCTGACAGGATGTATTACAATGTGGATGGGGAACCTAACTGCCCAGGACTTCAAGTTGCTGTAAAGGACTGTCCAAACGGCCTCCAAGATCATCGGCACAAACCTTCCAGACCTCAAATCCATCTACCTCTCCCACTGCCAGAAAAGGACCAAGGCGATCATCAGCGATGTCAGCCACCCAGCTTATTGCCTCTTCACTCTTCTACCCTCTGGGAAGCGTCACCTGTGCATCTCCACCTGCACCAGCCGCTTCAACGACAGCTTCTTTCCACAGGCCATCAGGCTACTGAACAGTAGACGACCTCTGCCCTCTGCCTCTCAATTGCACAGAACTTTCCTTAGTAATCAGTCATTGCATTACTTGCACAATTGTTCACTATCGCACTTTATACTCACTGGCTAAACACACTTTTTTGTTATTGCCTGTTATTTGTTATTTTGCACTGTCCTGTCTTATGTGCTACCTTATGTCTATGTACTGTAATCCCCCATTACCCTGCCATCTGTGTTGCACTGTATCCCTTGTATTTATTGTAAATCTGTAGCATGTTTTTTTGCCCCCCCCCCTTCCCCCATGCCCTGTCCTCTCCCCTACAACTCTGGCCCAAGATTTTCACTGTGCTCTCTGGAACACGTGACAATAAAACTTGATTTGACTTGACTTGAAAAGGAATTAAAGAGGCAGTTGGAGGGGGGTGAGATGTGATCATGTTGCACTCTGTATAATTAATGCCTGCCCCCAGTGCTTTGCACACACGCGGTGGAGTGCCTGGATGTGCAAGACCTGGGGAGGGTGTGATCACCGTGGTACGTCCCTGAGAGACTCTGAAACTGGCACCAAGGATCCAGGGTGTGCCGCCTGCCACCTTTAACCTTCGGGGGAGGCAGCGGCTGTGGCCATCTGCAAAGACCATTTGGTGTCGCTGAGAGACGGCAAGCAGTGGAGCTTCAGCGGAGAGGCGTACCAGCGGGAAACCGACCGAGGGACAGGGAGAAACGTGGCAGAGGATGTAGACGCAAGCATTGTTGTGTAGGTCACATAGGCTTCCTGTACCTGCTCCTCACATGACTCCCACTGTTATGCAACACGGCCAAAGAGGACAGACCAGCAGGTGCCCCCCTGTATGTACTTTTGTTGGGGGGGTTTAGATGTTCCTATCACACAGCTAATGAAACCTAGACAGAAAGTATAAAAAGCCATTTCAGTCTTGTGCCGGCTGTTTATGATACCCCGACTCTGACCTGTCCTCCCTCTGTTTTTCAGCTACCAGCGTCCTAATGGGAGATCAACAACCTTGTGAGAAGAACTCCCAGCTCACTCTGAACCACGTGACGGCTGGACAGGAAGGGAGACTCTGCGACTTCACTTTATGGATGAAAAGGACACCAAATGTAGCGGGCAGGATGGCATTTATGGATATGGGTGGGTGCATAAACACCATCATACACAGTGAACAAAACAGAGGTTGGGCGTGAGAAGAACTAGGTTCGGCAGGGACTGAGCATGTATTTGGGTGGGAGGGTGAGAAGCGCACATGTCCATACACTATGGGACAACAGAGATCAAATGGGGGGAAAAAATGCATGGAAACCCTTATGGACAGCTGACTCACCTGTTAGGACATCTGGATGGTACACCCATCACTGCTCATTCGCAACAATGCTGGGATTCACTCTTCAGAAGCTCTCTAGTAGTACAGCGACTAAAGCCTTCTGTCTGATGGCTTACTGAGCTGCGAATTCCATCTGTGTCATAACTTGGCCCATTTACTTCCTAAGTAAAATATGAGTGTGACGGAAAAATACATGGCAATTTCTCCATTCAGATTATGAAGCGATGTCATGTTTTCAAATGAAGTACGAAAGCCTACATCCTTCTAACTGCCGAGTCATGGTCATTCAGTGCTGAAGACGCATAAGGCAAAGCATGTTTAGAGGTTGGAAGAAAACCACAAGGCATTTTAGACCCATCGTCTTTAGAGTGTGAGAGACCCAAGAGGTGCAGCCTGGCCCGTTTTCATTTGGGCCTGACTACCTCCCACCCCGAAGCTGAAACCTGCTGGTATTATCATGATCCCGTTCTCCTCCATTTTGCCGAACAACTTTGCTATGAGGGCTGTCCTTACAAAGATGAAGCCTGACCTCTGATACAACTACGTCAAACATCGGGTGCACATCCAGAGTCTTCGCAAAAAACGGGGTGCAATGAACGAGAGATCTCACATCAATCAAAAGCTCTTGCCACAAAAAAATGTATCGTAACGTTGCGAGTCACTCTCCTGGTGTGCACATAGCGGTTTTACTGCTGCTGAAGTCCCTAGGTAATCTCCCCTTGTGGCGGCACACTTCCCACAATGCACTTTGGCATGATAGGCCTAAAGAACAGTAGCCTAAGCAGACTCACAACCATGTGGCTGACGATCAGAGAGTGTGCGATAAGCACATCCATGCAGATGAGATTTGAAGCTAAGTACCAAATGGAAGCAAATCTGTGTGGCATTTTTACTACACCTGCTTATTTAGTGCTGGTAGTGATTATCTCTGTATTTGCTGTGTGTATTACTCTATCTGCATGCATTGACTTTGAATATAAGCAGTGTGAGAAAACTTGGTTGCTGGCTTCTCTCTGTTTTGGGATTGAGGAGCAGGTTAATTGGGTCGTCCAGATTGATTTCTTCCCGTAGTTACTCATTCTTGCATATAAATTGGTGTGTTCTGCTTTGTTTTGTACACACAGCAGCTGAATAGCAAAAATGCAGGTATTAAGCGCTGTAATCTCCCCCCTGGTTATTTCTCCCCTTTTCATGAATGGCAATTCGGATCCTTCCTCCATTGGTGCACATGCTAGTCTAGCCCCGCCCTGTCCCGAACCCTGTCCAACCATGAAAAGGAGAATATTTTCAAATAGACCTATTAGCTGCTGCAAAACCCCTGGGGTCACATGGTTCAGTTCACTTGGCCAATAAGAGATATTTTCACAAACTTCTTGTAAATGGTAATATTGCCACATATGTCAACAAAGTAGTATTTTAAAAGTATTACGTTTTCTATATGCGGTTAAGTTAGAGTTTAAAATAGAAAGGTGTTTGTTAACACTGACATTTGGCTGATGGCAGGACTCATAATATTGTTTGTAGAATAACCAGAGTTCATAGAAAATAAACACTAATTTTTAGCACGATCCAGAAGGCAGCCTTTCATGATCTTCAATTTGATTGACAAGACAAAGAGCTCACATAACCTTAGATGATTCAGCCTGACACGTACCAACATATATTACAAAAAATAGTACAGAGAAAAAATGTTTTCCTGCAGAGTACAACACACTGCACACCCTGCTTGTGATAGTCTTGTTTTTTTGGGAAGATGTGTCAAATCCTCAAGTGGACCCATGAATCATCTCCTCATAGAAAGAAGCCAATATTTGACCAGAAACATCAATTTTGAAGCCATGTACAGGACAGAGGCCTACAAGATGTGGATGGATTGGCTCGATAAAACTTCAGATTAAATGATGAAGACATAAATGAAAATCGAGATGAAGTAACATTAAATCAGAGCATGATATGAAATCACATGGCATGAAGACATGCTTGAGTGAGACTTTCAATATACGCTGCAAAGAAAATATTAACTAAGGTCAGAGCTTTAGGACAGACAATTTCCCACTCATTGATAAATCTACTTATTCACAAGGTTCATTACCAACAAAGTGTAATCCGTAACAGTGACACATGACTATTCAGCCAGTGTTGGGACTACAACCTCCCATAGAGGGAAAGTGGTATGGCTGCTCAAAACAGGACCTGTGAACAGGGACATATACAGCTTGGGCATCATTTACTGACTGCTTTAGGTCCATCCATCCATCCATCCATCCATCCATCCATCCATCCATCCATCCAACCACTTGCCCGGTCTAGCATTAAAAGTGAAAAACTGAATACATACATTTCATTTCAAGATTGGAGTGATATACACTTTCTGGATATTACCAGCCATTGTAGACTTGAATTATAACTGGTCAGATGTGCCTTATGGGCCCTGGAAACAGATACCTTCACACTCATAAAAACTCTACCTAATATTACTTTTACAGTTTACACCCAGTAGAGATACCACATTGTGATGTCTTAATGCACTATATAGCTGTACTTCCTGATTACAGGACTTGAAAATATACTGTGGAAATATACAGCACGTTCTTTAATGGAAATCGGTAGGGATATTTCTCATGTCTTTGGCACATTTCACCTGATGACAGGGGATTTTAAAGTCTACTGCTAAAATCAAAAGCTCAGATTTGCAATCAAATAGGTGAAATCGATCATCTCTCATGCGTGATGTAGTGCTCAACCCTGAGATCTGTTCACTGCACACATTTCATCCATGGTCTGACACCCTGCCCAATAATGGCACATTTACAATAAATTAAACTCTCAAATGACTTTCTCTCCATTCCATCCCTAGTGAGTTTTTCAATGGAAAACATATATAGCATTTGTCCATCCATCCATCCATCCATCCATCTATCTTCTAATCGCATATCCTGGTGAGGCTCACAGGATATATGACATGCATGCTTGCCATAAATGCATTCTCTAAAAACAGAGAATAAACAAGCAGGTGATAGAAGGCATGAAAATCGAAGGATCACAACCACGGACAAGCTGAAGAAATGACAAAATGGGCAACTAAAGAAGGATGCTGGCCCATGGGGCGCAGCTGAAGAAAGAAAAGTAAAATGAAAACCTGTTCAAGGTGCTGTACCTGGAGAACATCGGACAAGAACATGAGGAGAACAAGGAGGTGTGGATCCACAACGCTATTCTCTGGGTCTCCTTAAATGGAACAAGAACAAGGAGACAAATAACAAGGAGAACTTAGTGTATACACATCATCTCCCTGTACACACATCATCTACTTGTACACAAATAATCTCCATTCCATCGATTGCTGCCCAACACTGCATTGATAAACAGCATTGCCCAGCTCGGTTGTTCAGCACCTTGCACAACAGCCAGGTTTATAGAACTTGGGATAAGGTCTGAGGTGATGGGTTCACTAGATAAACTACTTACTACTGCTTTGCTCCTCACTTGGGACTTTGAGCAGACGATTCCCAGGTTTTAGTTTCTATCTGCCTGGTCTTTTTGTTTCACTAGGTTGAGGATGGCCTGAATGGTGGGGGCTCCTTCCTCTGCTAACACCTACCCCTGCCTTCTTAGCAGTGTTGTATCCCCCGGTGTTCTTGGGGCTCAGCATATCCTACAATACTTTTGATCCTTAAAATTCACTGTCCTTCTTCTTGTTCATGCCTTGGTGAAATCATTTAATGTTTGTTAATCATCAAATTGTCAGGACAAAATAAATAAAAAATAAAACATGGCATGGAATAGGAAAGAGATAAAAAAGGGTCCTATAACTTTAATTACAACAAAGACTATTACAGAAAAAAATGTATTGAGCTAAATCAATCGAATCCATTGTTTTTGTTAAAAAAATGGAGACAACTGAAGCTCACAGCTTACAAATGGGTCACGCTCAAGATGGAGACACTCCCTCACCATGCATCCTTCCTCCTATCTCTCCATTCCCTTTTTGTCTTGCCATCCTATCCTCTGAGCTCAGGGCAGGTGCCCTTCTGTCCTGACTGTTCCCATCAGTGGTGTTCAGTGCCAGCTGTGCCCAGTTTCAAATGAGGCCTGGTGATGCTGGGAACCTGGCAAAGCCAGCCAATACTGACACAAGCCATAACACAAAAAAGGAAGTAAATACGTACGTTATTCCATAAGATTTATTTATCCATCCTGCAGTATCCACCTCTTTTGTAGCTATGAAAACTCTTTATGATAATACTAATGAATAATAACCCAGAGGAATAGCTGTAATGTTGACAACACTAAAATCTGGGTTTTTGTGAGAAGTGGTTTGCACCATAAGCCTGAGGCTACAGGCAGCCAGAGCTGAGATTCTCTTAGGAGGTCACGGTGATGTTCATGCCTGCAGTGTGACACTAAGTGGATGTAAAGGTAACGTTTTACAAAAATGGAAGTTCATATCCATAGAAACCTTCAGTCCTAATGGCACAGTAACAGATACTGAAGTAAGTTGAAAGGTTCTGAACCTGAGTTCATTTTTAAAGGTCTGATATACAACCAAAAACGAGGTATGCAGGGCAGTTCTTCAGTCAGGGCAGTAATGAGTCTTGCTGTAAACATGGCACTTTTAAAGCATGACTTTCATGTTTTGGAGTATGGCATAACAAGATGTTCCTCTTACTCTTCCTCCTTGTCATTACTGCTGTTCGGATTTTTTAAACAGCTGACTATATTGAGACTCAGACTCCTCATTGTACAATAGTACAGATATCATTCTATGACAGTCATTAGACTTCATAGCTTCATTTGCTACCTTGTCTTCTATGAGCAGTTCATGCAAACGTGAGCGAGTCAAGATGGCAGCGCCATTCCATGGCCCTGCATGGGATTGTCCCCCCCCCCCACAGCCCATTCCCCATAAAGCTGCCTCAGGTCAACCATCTCCCATGTGAGCTCGCGTTAATCCCTGGCTCTGTTGTCACTTTCAGCAAACAATTGCCTGGATAATTTCAAAACTCCCAGACAATGTAAAGCTCTCAGTCACATATGCAGACAGCCTCTGAGGCAAACAGCCTCTGGGCACCTTGAAGCAAGGCGTCGTAAACTCGTATATTCTACCGAGCTGACTCCAATGGTTTTCCCCACTTGCCGCAGGTCACAGGGTGCAGTTCATCTCCACCAGCGTAGCCGCGTGCCTCTCATTTGTGGCCATTAGAAACCTGAAGCTGCTGACAGGCTTGTGTTTCAGCTATAAAACCCCATGGTGGACATGAGGGTACTTAGGGTACTAAGGCTCTGCACAGCAGAATTCCCTGTTGCTGGCAGCAGAAGGTAGATCTCAGAGTTTTGCTAGAGAAGATCCCTTTTACTGGCTGAACCACTTACCCACCCCAAAAATGGTCAGTACAGTTGGCATTTATCTGATAATGACTCATCATAATGACTGATAATGATTACATACGTACATCAATCTTCTAACTAAAAATGACTGTAGATCCAAAATGCTCTGCTCTCCTGCTTTAGGATTGTTTGTTAGGATTGTGGCCCTTTTGGCAGCAGAACTCAGATTACAGACATCACACTCTCTCCTCAAGTTCTTTTTCAGGCCTTTCTGGTGCCCTCTGATAAGCACCTTTTCCAGTAAAGATTTATGCATGCATTTGTTCATTTACTTTGACAAAGTCGGAATTTTGAGCTACTAATTAACGCTTTTCTGATTGCTGATTTTAAGCTGTGGCCAATGCAGTATTCCTCCTCTTAGGTCATGCCTTAGTGATGTCTCTGGGATCTTACTCGGGAAATTGATGCCTTACTGGTGCATCAAACCTGATTTTACTGAGACTGACAGGAGGAAATTGACACATAACTCCTATTTGGTGTTTAGGGTGATCATTATTTTACTGTTGATTCATGTTGATGTTTTGCACAGGGTATTCACTGCCTGAGACTATACTTGAATTATTAACCCAGAAAATATAATCCGACATCTTAAAGGAGTAGGTTTCATAGAGCCTCATGGGAAATCCATTTTTTCTGGAGAGGAAAGGATAGTGGAGTGATGATACGCAAAAACAACAGCTCACACATTAAATGATTTAAGAAATAGACAACAAAGCAAACATATCTCAGTATTCTTTTGAGAATACCATATGTAAATATTTTCAAAGTTTGTCTAGCTAAATGCAAAGCAATGAAATGTAGTATGAAGGGTTTTTTTTTTACCAAATGCCTTCTTATGGTGTGAGCCATGGTGTGGATGTTTCTTCGTCTGTGAAAAACACCCATCAGGTCTCATTTAAGCTCAAAGACATCCAAGTGTCTGCAGGATGAGAGCAGGTGTGAGAGAACTGAATGACGACCAGATGTGGACTGCATGGGGAAAGGTCGGGGGTTCAGGGTCTGCTCAATAAGAATGAGGTTGGGGAGGCAATCATTCCCAGGAAAAAGACAGCAGTGAGGTGCACAGGAGACAGGACAGCGGGCGTGTAATGAAGGCATCGGTCGTGGTCCAGAAAATGGTGGAATTAAACCGCACAACAGAGAAACTGAACTAAAGTACTTTGACATCTGCTGCATCATCTTGATGGCCAATGGTTAATCAGCTAGGTTAGTGAGGCAGACACAAGTTAGAGGTGGACTGCATTGTAACTAGCTTTTGCACCTGGTCATAGAGGATGGTGAAGGCAGTCCAGTGAGGTAAATAACTGTGACACTAGCCCTTTTCACTACCATTGCAGCTGTTTTTCTAAGGTAGATGCCAATCATTTTCAGCTTGCATGAACAAGAAAACATGGGTTGACCTAATTGGCAAGCACATACTTACAGCAATTTTTAGGCAAACTAAATAAAAAGCAAATATTTCTGTGCTGGAGAAATTTACCCATATTTAGTTGTTTAATGCTCTGTAAAACACACTTTAAACAGTGGCCTCACCAAGTGTGGTAAAACTCTGATTATTGATTTCCCTAAAGCTAGTCATCTTGATGGCATTGAGTACAACTGCATACACAGTTGGTTCAAAATGACATCCTCATTCTATGACACACATTTGTGTCAATGACCTGATTCACGTTGGAAATGAAGTCATTGAGGTAAAGTATATGTGGAATTTGCATGTTCTTCCCATGCCGTGTGGGTTTCCGTCCGGCACGCTGGTCCCCTCCCACAGTCCAAAGCCAGTTATGCCCCAAATTATCCATAGAATATGATTGGCTATGTATATGTGCCCTATCAAGGGTGTACCCCAGCCTTGTGCCCTAAGCTTCCTAGGATAGCCCTCCCCTCCCATGACCCTGACTAGGATAAGTGGTTAGAAGATGAACTGATAAATGGATGGATGGATGGATGGATGGATGGATGGATTCCTCAGTGCCCTCTGGGCTGCTGTTGTGTGCCATTGTGCCACTGCATTTGTGTACCAGGTACACTAAGTAATTTAACCCATGAAACATGAAGCATGGGGACACCATGGTTGAGGTTTCAGCCTGTCACCAGGCACGTACTTACACATAATCACCTAAAATTAATTCGTAGGCCTGCTATACCAGTGTTATTTGTTTTTTCCTGACAAAGTTTAAAGCACCGTTTTCTTGAACTTGTTCTCAAAGCAGTTGGGGTGCCATTTTTGTGTGTCAAAGACTTTCTTTTAAATTTCCTTAACCTACTGCATGGGATTTGAAATGCCTTTGTTCTGCAGATGGACAAGTGTATGTTCTATACGTCATTGTTATTTTAATATTATTTTGGATGTCCCTAACAAAATTTCAACTTTTCCAATGGGATTAATTTTCGGTTTAGAATATACTAATCTTCTGCTTTCTCCTAAAATGTGACTTGTCCCCAGGAGTAACCAACGAGCAGCTCTGTACATAAGATATGAATCTTGTTTATTAATCATCACTATTAAGTAGTAATGAGTAACAAGTAATGAGGCGGAAGGCTTATTGCGGTAAGTGCAGGGTGTCACTTTGATTTGTTTGTTTTACTCATTGGTCATTCATTTACTCATTCATTGGTCTCTGCTCAGTCACATCCCCCATATCCAACTGTTCATCTGTGGTACTCCGGCATATTTTGCTGTGCACCACTTTTTCCCTCTTAGTGACTGGAGCATCTGTAAACCATTGTAATCATGATAGAACACACAGCCTGGCAGCAGGTGGTGCTATAAACATGGCCTGAAGGTTAGTGGTTCAAGGCCTAGGAGAGATGCTTCCAAGCTACCTTTTTGACAAGGTGTTCATGAACAATATCCAGCTGAATAAAGGGTTAACAATTGTTTCTGTGTTTAAATAAAAGTGACTGTTAAGCTACTACATTTTCTAATTAAAAAGAAATTAAGTTATTCTCTCATCATAGAGAGACAAGCGCCAGTTAATGCTCTTGAGATGAAAAATCATCCTGATAGTGTGATTGTAATCAAGTGTGAGCTGATATAATATCAAGTCTCATGCATCATGTATTCTTATGGAATTTCAGGAGGGATCTTGTTTTGGTCATGAGGTCTCTTTTCTAGCTGGTATTGTAACATCAGGATGTGGTTTGTGCCAAAATTACTGCAAACGGATCAGAATGAGAAGCTAGGAAAGATGAGTTGGGTGATCGAAATCAATATAGTATTTCATTTAGACTGCAACCTGGAACCTCATGTAATAGGAAGCTGAAGCTGGCATATCATTCATTTTTCTGAAATCGGTGGGCATTTTTACCCCCATCTGCTCTGCTTCCACTACCTGAAAAGTGAATATACAAAACAACTGAAAATTAGAGGACACACACACACACTCTCTGATCTGAATATGAATTGTCTGCTTTTTTCAAACATCTTGATCTGTTGAGTTAGGCACTGGTGATTATCTTCAGGTTAATGAGATCGCCATCTTGGGTTGAGACGAAAGTGTGAGTAATTCTCCTGGCAGGAAGCCTTAGGTCAATGTTTTGTAACAGGGTAAATGTGTGGTTAAAGAAAATGTGGACTCATTTTCTCCTCCGTTTGGTGAGGGAGTGAGCAAAAACAAATCTTAAATCAGTTACTTAATGTAGGTTAGGTACCAACGTTTTTGCATTTATTTTTAAAGAGAATTCATGTTCACCTTAAGCACTTGAGAAAGCTGATCAGTGCTATGACATCAAAACAGAACCAAATGCTGAAAAAAAATGCAAACGTAAGGAAAGCAAAAACATTAAATGTTGGCAATCACAATCACACACTACCAAGTGTGCTAGAGTAAGAAGGTAAAGTGACAGCAGGTTCTTAGTGGATAAACGGTGCAGAACCACCATCTCACACCTTTTACACTCCCGACAGACAACTCAACACACTGCAGACCCAATCTGATCTGAGTCAAATCTCCAAGTTCCTCAAACTCCCAAAGGAACCATCTTCAACTCAACGGACTGCTGGTAGATCTCCATGTTCTTATGACTTTCAGAATGACATGCAAGACATGGTGGCTGAGTGGGTGGCACTGCTGTCTCATGCCTAGTGAGATGAGGGTACAACTCCTACCTCTCCTTTGTGTGTTCTGCCTGTATCACACAGGTTTCCTCTGGCTGCTACATGTAGTCAGGCCAAATCGCAAATATGTGCAAGCAAGTATGTACCCTATGACTGAGTGGCTAGGAATGGGAAAACATCCTCAGACCAAGGAAGTACAGGAGAACCACCGGAGAGGGATACGAGTGACTGTGTTCTGCTTGTCATCGCCCCCTTAGGCCTATCGGCATGGCACTGCAACATATGACTAAAGCAGAAGAGAGAAACACACAGGAGGCTTCTACGTCCTGTATGTGCTTTTTTCTTATTGGCCTGTGAAATAACAAATTACATAATAAATCATAAATATTACACCACCAGTCAAAAGTTTTTGCTTCTCTACAAGATTCTCTACATTATCAATGTTACTCACATCATTTTCACAAAAAATACTAGACACTCAATATCCATTGCTAAAAAATAAGACGTTCACGCTCAGCGTCCATTGAACACCTTTATTAGCACGAAAATTGGTCATATCTTTGGTTCATCAAAGTAGCCTCCTCTAGCAGCTACAACAGCAGAGCAAATTCGAGGCATTCTTTCAAGGGACATTAAATATTGCTCTGTAAGTTCATTCCAAGCCTCCTGGGGCATGGTTTATGGTTATTACGGTTTATTACCTTTATTATGGTTTATTACATTATAGTATTCATAAATCTCCTTTGGGCTGGAGTTGGTTTGCAAAGACAAATTACAACATTTACATGTACACTATTGAGTGCCTAGAGTTTGGGTATTATTTATGAGATACGTTACTACAGGAGCTCTCTGAATAAGTCAATCACGTTACGGAGAACGAGAATGAACAAGGTGATTCTTAATGTACATCTACAAACCTGGAGACTGAAAATATTGACTCTAGAATTGGTAGGAAGAGTGCAGTGCATCTCTTAGAACGTCTGCTAGAGCATGGTGTCGGACTGCACATCTTCGAGAACGAGGAATTTGGTGAAGCGGTCACACGATTGATTACAGGCTATGACAGACAATGACCTAAGAGTGAGTTCTAAGGCCTCGGCTGACAGCTTCATTTCCTTACCACTGTTTGAGTGCGGTTTTCAAAGACACTGGGAGGCAACCGGGATGAACTGAAACTACGTTTGAGATCCAGAAAAACATTATGCCCAAGAAGGACTGTAGAGGAAAAAAGCCTGAAGGTTATTGGTTCAAGTCCCAAAGGGCTCCTTTTATAGTGTCTTAATTTTTACATTTGGTGCTTTGAATGTGTGTTCATTTATATTTCTGGGGTGGGATCACATAATATTAATATTCAGCCAAATTTAACATGGAATTCATGTTGCAACTATAATAAATGTTTGAGAAACTAACATGGACTGTGTCAACACAGAGTTTAACTGCCATTAACAATCCCTGTAACGTAGGATATTCAGCATCATGCTTGGAATAGACATCCCCCTCTTCAACAAAACACACACACTGATTTGCATCTTTATAACACAGTGGAGACCTTACATTCATTTCTACAGGCCTAACCCTAATCCTAACTATGACAGCCCTAACCCTCACACAGCCCTAACCTTAACTAAAAGTAACCCAATAAAATACAAGACATTTGGCTATTCTGATTTTTTTGATTACACTCACAGATTTTTATAAAATTGAGTTTTCCCTTGTGGAGATGTGACAAATGTCCCAACAAGGTAAAAATGTCAGGTTTTTATTACTTCTTGGGGACAAGTTGTACCCACAATGTAATATAAACATGGTACACACACACACACACACACACACACACACACACACACACACACACACAAGCACAGTCCCATGATGAGTCCAAAAATAAAAACAACACAATCAAATAAGAAAGGCTTAATGATTGTGACTAAGAGGATAAGTTTTACTGAACCTCAACAAGGCAGGTAATTGAATTTAATAAACAAACAAATCCCTGCTTCCATAATGAAATAATGTGCCTTTTCCCCCTAACAATAGCTTATTAATTTAGAACGTCTCTTGAACTGAACATATCAGTGCCTCTGCCTGATTACTCAGTTATGTCTCACAGCGCTGGGACAAAGCTGATTATTGTAACAATGTTAGAGATGTATGTTTTGTGTTGTCTGTTTCAAGCTGAAAAAAGGAAAACGAGGGGTATAACATGGTTACAAACAATACGTACCATCCATATAATGAACAGTGTATATGATTCTTGTATCGAAGTGCCATTATTACAGCCCTTGGTTCTGTGACTTGGGCAGGATTGCAGCATCAGCGTGCTAAGATCTGTCAACACTCTCCCATTATATGTGCTTAAATTATGAAGAAGATGGAGTGATAGACAGACGGGGAGTATTACCTGCATGGATTATGGCATTTATGTGTCTACCTGTGTGCATGTATGAAAACCTGAAAAAGAGCCACGTGAATCAGCAATGAACAATACCAAAACTCCAGATAACTTAGGGTGTTTCATTTTTTTTTGGTATATCTTCTGAGACTGTGGGTCGGCATCTTTCAAAATGAAATTCCCTACGTACATCCCGCACAGCGAGCATCTTCAATCTAGATGCCGTACGTCTCTTGTTATCAAGCTACGCGCTGTTAGTCCTATTAATCAGTCCCACAAAAATATCACCCCTGAGATCTAACAACCCAGTTAGGAACTGGAATGGTCTAAATGCAAAAATAGCATTTCCAGGCTCTTCTGTACATTTTTTAGAAGTGCCTGCGATTGTTAGATAAATGAAACAGCAAGCGACGCAGCCAACATGGCCGCCCCCGATGTTGCTTTGGCCCTGACTGCTTCACGGGGGTGCCCTCGTTCAGGTTAGTAACAAAAGATGCCGTTCATTATTTATTTTTCTCATTCATTCTCGCGGTCGGGGGCCATCTGTCAGCAGATTGAGGTGCCCCATCCCCTGCGCCCGTGCTCCTCTTTCAGCCCCTCGCAGTGCCTGGTGCGCTTCCTGCAGAGGCTGGCGGTGCCAGGCCACGGCGGCAGCTCCTCTCCACCCGTCCAGCGGAGCACCACCCTTCTGGAACTCCCCAGGCGAGCCTTTGCTGCTCTCCCCCCTCACAGTACTTGGGCAATGATCACATGCTTTCTATCTTTTTCTTTGTTCACCAGCAGCAGTTCTAGACTATTTCATAAAAGGGGGGCAATTGTTCTCTTGGAAGGGGATATCTGAGAAAAAGAAAAAAACTTGCATTGTCACCAAACTCAAACAAACTCATCTATGAAGGCCAGTGGGGGGGGTCCAGGACTATTGATGGAGGGGCACCTCCCCCAGAACCACCCTTGCCTCCTATACAAGATGTTCTCCTGTCTTTCCATTGCAAAACTACGTAATTATGACAGGAAACTGTATGCATTTTCTTACATCTAGTTCACCCAAATATTTAACATGTTAATGAACTGCAAATTATTCCTTCGCCTTATAAACAGTTAGTGAGCACCAAGGTCAATCCAAAAATTCCCCCAAACACTGAAAATTAAGTAAAACTGCAGCCACACGCCAGCAGCAAGATGAACAGGACAACAAAAAAACACAGGTGAGGCATAAAAAGGACAGAAGTTTAACAAGTTTTGGATCAGGGATTTGTGTTTAACCTGCACTCGGGAGATTAATGCACGTTAATGGCTTGCGTGGAGTTAATAATAAGAGTTATAAGAATAACTGTGGTCTTCTTGGGTTTTCTGACCTGTCATCAGATGCTCTTGATGGTACAAACAGCCCCAAAATCCACAGCTCATCTCGTGTTATCAGTCACAGACTAATTTAACACATCGATTAAGTTTATTAAGCCCCGCCGGTTACCTTATCTGCTCCCACTGGGAGGAACCAGAAAGTGACTGACAAGCCCAACAAGCACAGAGTCCGAAACCTTTCCATCATTAGACAAGGCTCTTCCCAGCCATTGGCTGCATTTCCTAATTAACGAGACTTGTACTGCTGGGGCATACATGTTGAACTCACATGATTTCTTTAGCAAAAAATTTATTGACAACAAAACAATTTTGATTATGTGACTGAAAAAATAAATGAGTGAAATAAAATCTTTACCAAGGCATGGCTTGATGTGGGACATTCTACGGTTTAGAAGTTCTGTTGAAATAGAAATTTTTACAAATGTCATTAGGATATAGTGATAAAACATGCATGCAGCTGGTGATATTTTAATAAAAAATACCACAAATGTAAAGAAAATATGATAAAATCCAATTTTTCCACATACCAGAAAATGAGACACTATGTTAGACATCCTATCAATGCTGAGTTCGAATTAGCAGAATAGGAGACTGGACATAGCACAACGCCCTCTTTGATAGTCATAAAACCTTCTTTAATAACCACAAAGCCAACCACATGGATATAGCACTTCTCAACATAAAATCATACGAATGGAAGCTGTAAAATCACCTTCACGGTCCTTTGAGAGCTGAAGACCTTCTACAGCCTGGCCTAATGGACAGAGCCCCCAGCGTCCATACCCGCTGGGCGTTTACAGTCACTGGGTTTCACTGCGGGCCGAGCTAATTGTCTGAGTCCATCTCAGGCAGCGGTGACTCATTTCATTACGTGCGGGCAACCTGGGCTGTTAAACTTTGCCTTAAACCTTTATCATTAGGAAAACGGGAATAAGGAACATACATCTTGTGTAATGTTTTGTGCTAAAGATGACACAAGTTTAAGCCAAGCAATTTAACGCAATAAAATTATCTAGTAGAGCAGTATATGTATATTGAATCTTGGAATTTTCAATGATATTCGGAACATCAGACACAGTCCCTTGTGACTTAGTTAATTTAAAACTGACCTTTAAAATGTAGATAAAGGTGGAGGGAACACAAATTCTACACTGCACCCCGGTAGCACATTTCTTCATAGTAAACAGAACCACTTGTGTACCTTAATATTTGAGTTCTGATAACGAATCACCCACGGGATTCACACACACTTAGTGAAGTCTGCGACAATTTTTAAAGTATAATCTTCATTCTAATGGTTTCTAATGAAATCATTACACATTCTCTTATGAACTGTGTAGCAACTATTTAGATGGCATATTCCTTTGTCAATAGATCGGTATAGAAAAGGCAAGCTTCATTGTAAAACAGCAGCTGTCATATCTCTACCTAAATTGTACCATATAGGTTGAACTTTTTTATAACTTGAAAAAAGACATATTTTGTTTAATCCAATTTGATTTGTTTTCCTCTCTGTTAAGGGAAATTAGTCAAAGGACAAGCAGCCTTTGGAAACATAATGGGACAAATTTATCATTTCTTCCCAGAAATATCATTTACAAAAAGCAAAAATAAATTCCCCGTCGTTATCTAAAGATATTTTCATTTCACTCACAAAGGTACAAACTGAGTTTTTTTTTTAAACTGTTATCTTGGGGGAAAAAAACAATTCCTGAACCAATTAGAAAGGACTATGGCAGGTTCGAAGGGGAGGGCAAGGGTCACGCCTGGTGCAATACATTTTTAAGCTTAAATGGTTAGAAAATTTGGGTGTCATGTTCGCCTCACACTTCTAACGTCAAGGGAAACTGATTGTTGGCAAACTCTCCATGTGTCTTTTGAGGGTTACTCCTTTTTATTGAATCGTCCTCTTAAATTTGTCAATTGGTACTTCTAAAATGTGTTCTCTTTGATGGACTGGCATATACTTTTTAAGTATGCCCACGGTCCTGCAATGGGGACTCAGCTGGTCAACTGTCTGGAAAGTTGTGAGTTTAAATCCCAAAACTGGCAGAATATTGATTTCACCGTTAGGTCTTTGAGAAAGGCCCTTAACACCAGCTGCTCCCGGGGCACCGGATGACAACAGTCTCTCTGACCCCAAGCTTTCCTTACTCGTATGTCACTTTGGACAAAAGTACCTGCTAAATATGTACATGGAGGAATAATGACTTTCTTTGTATACTTTGCAGGTGCCACAACCAAAGAACAAAATAGAGAAATATGTTACTGACAAGGTTTACGTCGGGTAACGCTGACAAATGGACACGGTCCAGACTCTTAGTACTGTGCTGGAACAGGAAGAGCAAAGGACAAGACGCAGGGTCAAGCAGGCAGCAAACAGATCTCAGTTAATCTCTAAATTAATCCAGAAACCAGAAGATGATCTACA
>JAACJT020008187.1:0-28535 GCA_009936485.2 Gymnarchus niloticus | reverse complement strand
AGACGCAGGGTCAAGCAGGCAGCAAACAGATCTCAGTTAATCTCTAAATTAATCCAGAAACCAGAAGATGATCTACAAGTCAACATCAAACTCAACCAAAATAGAACTGGGGAACAAAGACAAATCAAAATCAGCACACCATGACCCGGTAGGTGACTATGACCAAACCCGTGACTGACTAAAGAAGCTTTAACCAGACTGAGCTTAAATTGATTGAATTGTAAGATCAATCACAGACATTAGTGATTGTTGAGCTGGTATGACTATGGAGGACATCCATGCTTGTGACAGGGAACCTGGATGCCTGTGTTGTGGGATTATTTTCCCCCTTTAAGTTTGTGGCTAAAGCAAACAGCGGTTCCTGGTCACATGACCTCCTTCTCATCTTCTGTTGACCGCAACCTGAGCAAGGACACAGAATAGCACTTTCAGCCATAAAGTGAATCTGAGGTGATCCAGTTTTTCATCACTCTGAGTTGGTTACTACCTCCCACTGCACTGGGGCAACAGTATCTTTTACAGTGGCAGCAAGACATAGGGACCAGACAGGTCAGGATGTTATAGAGAAGCAGAAAGACGAAACTGGATCTCAGTTACATTAGCATTCATACACTGACACAAAGCACATGGATGCTGCCAGTTTTTGGTAAGGAGAGAAAGGAGAGAAAACAGCGAGAGAAGAAGTGAGATTCTGGGAAATGCAGGAACTATGGGGATAGTCACTCAAGAACTGGGATTCTAGATGGGAAAGGTATAAGCCAGCGATGGGGATAATCACCCAAGAAATGGATTCTGACTGGGAAATGCATCAGTCGTCATGCATCATGAAGCCCAGGAACAGTCTCAAAAAAAGTCCAAGATAAAGTTTTTTCAATGCCAGTAAAAGATAGAACATGGAAAATTAAAAAATAGCTATTTGATGAAAACATTAAGTGCAAACTTCTTGAGGAAACATTTACATACAAGAAACACCATCAAAAGGACTTCTAAAGTTCCAACAGTAGGGCATGGTGTTTCTTTCCTCAGTCACCTATAATTATATGTACTTTAATTAAAAACAGTCAGGGACAGCTGGTGTGTGTCCACAGACTGTCATTAAGCCTGTGGTAGAGATTAAAACACCTGGCATAACTTGGATGAACTTCGAGGCTTCTGTCATAATGACATTTAAGTTAAATAGGTCCATTGGCGCAGTTGGTTTCCCTCTCGCCACACAGAGTTACTGACATGGGCTAAAAAAAACCTTCAGGAAAAGTCATTTAAAGTGGCCTGCTTGGAGGAAGCCCGACAGAAATTGATGTTTTTTTGCAAGCCTGACCCACATGAGAACTAGTTGGTCTTTTTAGTATGCAGTGTTTATCATGTAAAGGCTGTCATCATTAAATTTAATCAGGTGCAGAAGAAATATCAATAAAATATAATTTCACAAGATAAAGGCACATTTTTTTTAGTAAAATGGATAGCCATTATAAATGTGTATATTTATTGGAGTAAAGATGTGATGGATGATGATGATGATGATGAAGGGGATTAAAAATCGGCTGACTGATTAAAAGATCCCGGAGCAGCATAGAGGCAGCAGTCTGCGTTTAACCAAAGCTGACCACCACTGCAGTGTGTAATGCACAATGGCAACTTGTGTGTTTGTCCATGCAATAACCTACAGTTGCCGCATCGATAAATGGCAGCCCAATCAGTTCACTGCTTTGTTTTTTTTTCTCATCGCACTTTTTCCTTTTACAATAAGGTCTTTAAAGAAGTCCACTTGTCAAGGAGCTGCTGTGGGATGGCTTCCGAGGCAGATGGGGGGGGATCTTGACTTTCTGCCTGTAAGCGACATGAACAACAGGGATAATAAACTTTTTAGTGACATACTTCAAAGAGCAGCAGCCAGCTAAGCACCGTTGCCCATCTTGCAATGTGAAGGTCGTTTACAAAGCCCTCATAAAAACTGCCCCTCTTAAAATCCCCTCATGCCATCGTATAGCATGCACCGCAGGCCTAGGCAGCCGTGCTGAGAGCGTGCTGTGATCTGCCCCGTTTTTTTAACCTCCAGGCTTGGCTACAGCAGTTCAGGGTTTCCCCATACATAACCCAGAAGCCCTCAAGGGGACAGTTCATTGCCACGTTCTCGTGGATGGCAGGCAAAGACACTAACAGGAACGAAGAAATAAATTCTGCAGATGAAAAGGCATGGGAACACAAAGAGGGTGGAGATGGGATGGCCGTAGTGTGAGTGAGATCCAAGGTCATTTTCAAACGAGTGCTCTTCCTGAGTGCTGTGGGACTGGACATCTCCTGTCATATTCACCCTCTCCTTCAACAACTCCAATTATCTTGCTCTTTCAGTGAAACTCCTCAATAGATCCTTTTGCTGTACATGTCCTGAACTTCTGCCACCGCAAAAGAAGTTAATCCTCAGGTATCAGCTGGTCAAAGTACAGCTCAGCATGTGGGAACAGCACTGCCTAACAGTCTTATAGTCCCATTGTAAGGACGAGATGGAGGAGGACAGGAGGATGGAAATGGGGACTGAATTTGGGTACAGGAATGGAGCCAGGCTAGGAATGGGAACAAAAGGCGGCTGCTTCAGCTTCAGAATATAGGAGAAACACGTGAAAAAAACACAATGGGCCCGGGGTCCTGGAAGGGGGTATGGGTTTGGGCATCAGGCTCTGGACGTGCATTCTGTGAGGTCTACTAATCCACAGTTGGTAATTGTGGAACGGTGAAGTGAATGTATAAATTCATTTCTTCACCCCCCATCTCCCCTGCCATCTTTTTCAGACTTGTGTCACTGGCCTGCAGGGTTCTAAAACATGACACATCAGTCTTAATCCATATTTACTGCTTCAGCATTGGCAACCAAAGATGGCGGCACATTTATAAATGACAGTGCTGAAATAAGACGCGCCACAGCACAAGGTTGTTGATGGAGTCACGTGACTAGACGTACTGTAGCTAATTTTAGTATGCGTTCCTGAGTGTGCACTAAACACACAATCATAAGGCCTGGTGCTCGTTACTGTAAACTCTGTGGGAAGTAAATAGTGAAAGCTACAATGTATACCTGCCATCAGATGTCCTAACACTAGTCGTCCCTGGTGGAAAGGGTGATTTTTATATAAACATGAACTGAAATTGAAACTGAACTGAACTGTCACACGTAATACTCAGTACTTTAAGCTGGACAGGCTCAAAGGGAATTTAACAGAATCCTGACATCATAACGAACCAAAGAAAAAATGAAAAGAGTAATACTCTACCGAACTAGAAAACAGAGAGACTGATGTTGGCGTACAAATTACACCTGACATCAAATCTGATTAAAGAAATGAAGCAAAGGATCAAAAAGATGGACGTTTCTCCCACGTGCCAGATGATGCTAGGACTATCCACAAATATGTTTTAGGGTGACCAGAAGACTACTGAACCAAGAGAAGCTTAATATTCATCTTTTTAGATGGAAAAGATGCAAAGTCATGAATGAAGCCCTTGCACAAATTTAGTACGCAATGAAAATTTGAATCTTGTCTGGTAACAAGACACTGCTTTAAAAGGTTAAGCAGAGCATTATAATGTTTGATTTCTTTCTGATTTCACAGTAAAAGCCTGCGAGAATATCATTAATCCAGCTTCATAATGCATCTTTACAGACTCATCTGACAAGTGCTATATATAAATGATCTGGACCTGGTATCATTCTGCCCAAATTCCATTCATTTATTAAATAACTCCTTGAGTTATTATTTTACTCCTTGAGTAAAATAATTTCAGTAGTAAATTAATTTAAAATATTACAGCACACTTTAGTGATAGGAGCTATGTAAATATTTCTCGTATTTTAGCCCCGCTGGTCAAGATCCTCATAGACCAGGGGGGTGCAGGTCTGCTGAAAGACAACATTCATGAATAAAACATGATGAAATGACTGAAGTAAACACTCATCAAAATCATAAACCAATGCTTATGCAGTTTAATATCCACGTATCTACAGACAAACATATTGCTGGATGTCATTTGATGAGCCTGAAAGAGTTACATTTTGAATTGTATGATGTTTGTATGATCTAAAAAAGCTTAATTGATGCCAAAAGGGACAATTTGTTATCCTGGGTTAAATGGCTGGCTATTGCAGTTGCAGCATCCGGATCCATCTTTGCGACAAGCAAGAAGTGTCTCAAGAAGAAACCAGAGTGAGTTAAGGAATGGAAGTCTCTGGTATGACACAGCTTTTTGGAGCAGCTCTGAGCGTATGGAAAGGGGAAGCGAAAAGAGTCCCTTAGCATCTGAATTCGGTTGTGTGGAACATCAGATTTCACCGGCTTTTATCTCAGGAGCAGGATGTAAAAATCTAAAGTGGATTACCAATCGACCTCCACTTGGGTCAAATGTTTGCCATCATCACGGCTTCATCAATCTGACACGGAAGCTCAGGACTGGCCAAGTCCTGAGGCTCCGGAAATGTGACTTTGGACCACCAGCCAAAGCTTCAGCATACCCTGCTTCCAGCCATCCACTCACCCGCCGTTTTCAAGAAGACCTCAAAGACAAAGCATATACATATACAGTGATACACGCACACTCTATGGTTTCATTAAGAAGTACCGATTCACCTTAAATGTGACATCTTAAAACAGCAGGCACACACCTGTGGAAACCTACACGAACCATGAGAGAACCTGTGAGCTCAGACTTCAGTATCAATGGCAGAGAAACTAAAGTACAGTGTCCAGATAGGGTCAAAAAACAAAGTGGAAAAACAAATGGCAGACTGTCGTTTGTCTGCGATAGATGAGGGAGTTAGTATTGATTTACGAGGTAAACAACTACAAACATGACAGTCTGTACTTCATTATAAAGGCACCTTCCCCACAGGGTTTTATCAGCAGCTGTCACTCAAGTGCAATGTGACATCTTACGTTCTTATAAATGTTCTTACATACGTATATATTCTTGTATTCCATATGACATCTTACGCTGCATGTTGTCAAGTCTTCTAAAAATTCCAATGCAACTAATAATCCATAACGTTAATTGGAAAGCAATTTAATTGAAAGTTTCTTTTTGCAAACTTGTCGTAGAATCTCACTTAAAAATATAGGCTGGAAAAATAGATGGGTAATAAATTTAGTAAAGAAAAATTATATACAAAGTGCAGTGCTATTCATGGTGGGGTGTCGGCTCAGCACTGGTCCCTCACACCTCCAGTACCGCGGTTTCGATTGCTGCCTCCATTCTGTGTATGTGTTGTGTGGCTTTCCTCTGAGTACTCTGGAAGGTACAACGGCACGTCTGAATTCACTGTCATGTGTGACCGTATTTGTGTCTCTGTGCCCTGCGATGGGCTGGCATCCATTCCAGGATGTTCCTCAGCTTCAAGCTCTATGCTACCTAGGGTAGATACAGGATAAGTAGCTGAAAGTTAGATGAATGGATGGTATGATGTTAGTAATGCATCATTTGGAAATACCTAGCTATTCTATCCTCATGACTGTTTACCAATGATTTCTATTTCTCCCGTAAAAGAGAATATTCCTATCAGGTTAATTTTCTCAATAATATTTTTGTACACAGAACCATCTGCATCTTTCATAAAGCCTTTGCTTGCTTTGCTAAGCACTGGGGAACGTTAGCTAATTTGGCAGGGGAATTCCGCTGATATTTAACCATGATTTATGCTTTTCTTCAGATTGGCTGGAGTATAAATCCAGACCACATGGTGCTTATTGAATCGTCACAGATAATAACATGATTTTGTAAGTGTGTGTTTTGTTACCTAGGGCATGAATTGAGGATGGCAGTTCTGTACAATTCCCACTGGCCATTTTGTCATCTAGGCTTCTCTAGTTGCTCATGGAGACATTGATTCATTTACAACAGGTGATAATAATAAAGGAGAGGGGGAACCCTTTGTCAATATGAATAAAAAATTCCATGTGAGTTTTTCACAGAAACATTTCTTGAAGATGACCAATAACACGTGTAATATTTGAACGTTGTGAAAGTGATTGCAGATGATTGGATACTTGGACAGCACATAAGTTTATCCCCATATGCCCAAACCCTTGAGCTCCATGCTGTCAACAAGACTAGAAGGACCGGTTGGTTACACCCCAGGGAGACATCTTTATTATGTCAAGGGCACTGTTCAAGGTGAACGCAGTGCAATTTCCGCTTGATGCACAGGAAATTGGCAGGTGGTAGGGAAAATGAACTTAATCCCATTTTTGGGTGGAGTTCCCCTTTAAGAGCAAAATTGAACGGGGTGGTGATCTGCTCTGCAGGGGTGACCTTGGGAGAGCAGCTGAGCCTCCAGCGATTGTCATGGAGACGGTGGCAAGCTCAGCCATTGGAGGGAACAGACTGATGAAGGCGTGACACCGGGACCCAACGGTGAGACTTCACAACAGTGGAAAGATCATCAGTCCAGTATAGGCTGCTATTCTAGGTTATTTTGAAAAAATTTCTAACAACTATCATTGTTGACATGTAGCACTTTCACTGACAGAGTGATGACGCTGTCAGATTATCATATCAAGTGGTCACACCGTAATAATTTAATGTTTAATTTCTCATTTAGGACATTCAGGGGCAGAAGCTAAACAAAAGGAGTGGGACTGATATTGATTACTCAAGGTTAGGGTTAATAAATGGTGACTTTTAGTTACGAAGTCAATTAAAGGGTAAATTTTAAGACAACAGCACTGTGCCTTACCAACCATTAAATGTTAAATGTTACAGCTAGTTTCATTGTGTATATTTGAATGTTTTTGTGTACAAGCTCTCTGCATGATAAGCAACGGATGTATATAACTATAGGGTGGACTATCTAGGTAATTGAAAAAAACATTGTAACAGGATACTATAGTTAGATTCGAAATGCTTTTTCAGTTCATAGTACACGTCTCACACAATATACGTATAACTTACAGAAGTCATTTTCAGGTCAAACTAAGACCCACTGCATTTAACTCTGCTGTGAACGCTTTAGTAGATACATCTGTCTTCTAATTGCTTAACGAGATGAGGATTGGTCACAGGGGGGCAAGGCTGGAGCGTGTCCTGTGTAGCATGGGGCACTCCATCATAGAACTCAGGCACAAACATAATGTGGGATATTTAGAATTATGAATTTACTGATCTGCATGTCTTTGGACTGCAGGAGTACCTGGAAGGAGCCTGTGCAAAACAGATTTCAAACAGATGTGCAAACAAAGTGGGGACGGAATTTGAATCCTAAATGTGGGGTGCAAAGAAACAGTGTTTGCCACTGAATGATTATACATACAGAACTTAGGAAAAGTCAGGTATAATCACTTTCAAGACCCAAGGGACGATGTCCAATAAATATTTTTAGGTTTAATTCTGTTGCTTTTCTTATATAAAATACAGGGATTAATCAGTTTATGTTTCAGACTGCAGGTAGCAAAAGCCGTCAAGGAGACAGTCTGATATCTCAAAGGTGAGGCCCTGCTGTAGTAGCCTTAACTAACAAAGTCCTCAACCTGAAACAGTCCCATAGAAAATGTCCGGCTGTATAAACGGGTAGAAACATCACCAGGTAAACAGTGTAATGTACAACTGGTATCTCTACAGAGTTCATTACTGGGTACTTTCAGCTCATACAATTATTATTTTCCTCTCAGACAACATGGCAGCAGCCTTGATGTACAACGCAGGAGATGTAAAGGTCACAAGACATTTACCAGTTATACAGCGGACTTGAGATCATAAGCATATTTTCACTTGTTTGGGCTTCAGAGAGTAACACGAAGTTCAAAACTGATGGAAAACCGTTTCAGAGGTGAAGTACTCCTCCTATATTATATCTTCAATAACAATTTATCCAGTTCAGGGTCACGGTGAACCTAGAACCTATGCCAGGAAACACAGAGAACATACTAGGGAATTCCCTGGATGGGATGCTAGTCCATCACAGAGCAGACACACAGTCACACGCTGAGCACCGGCTCATCAAATCTCATGGTTTTGAATTACAGGCAGAAACCTACACAACATGGCACGAACAGGCAAAGTCAAACCACCATTCCAGGTATTGTGATGTCACTGTGCCGTCCCTTCCATGTACAACTAGAACAATATGATTCGGTTTATCAGATGTTGCCTTTATCCTAAAACACCTACGGTTTTTCCTTCGACCAGCAAACCATGTATCAATGTTGTTCAGTTGAGCCATAAAATCACTAACACAAATGCTAATTTCACTACCAATTTTTTTTGCAAAAAGTAAGGAGTAAATTATAAAAGACGATATTGTTTTTGATGTGGAATATTACATTTTAAAATAAAATAATGACCAATTTTAAAAATAATATGGAAAAGTATTACACAAATTGGATTAAACTCACTAAGGTAGATTTGCTATGCTTATTTTTTGGATTACCATATATAATCAAATATCACATGAAAGAGAATATTTCCATTTTGAGGGGGAATAATTTTTGGCTGAGAAGTATCTGTAGGCTTTTTAATTACTTTTTTTGCAGTTATACTTGTAATAAATTTTCTGGTTTAAATATATTCTACATGGAAATGATATTTCACTTACTGGAGATAATTATATTGAGCAGTATGAGATAGCATGTGGGGTGTGTAATGTAAATATATTTTTTCTGGGCTTAATATGGATAGGCTCTTAAATGCATTCAAGGTTGCATTAAAGTGCAAAGTGTCAATGTACAACAAATAAACGTGAGGAAAAATTAGAAGGTCAGGATCGTAATGGAGGGACTGAAGTTGGCGGGGGGGCAGACTTTGGCAATGCATCGAACATTTCAACATAGGAGAGAAATCAGTGAGACAGAGAGAAGCCCACCAGGAACACAGCAGCTTAGCAAGTTAGCAGCGATGCTTCAATCAGGGAAACTTAACGAGAAGATATCTACCAGAGTGGATGTCCTTTTTTGCTGCAAGCCTTAGTCTTATCGATCTAGAGTGTTCTGTGTTCGCACGAGCCCGAAACAGGAACATCCTTGTACCAGAATGGATGCTCTGTTGTACTCTTGGCCCAAGTGTTTGTGTTGTGGATGGTACAGGATCTAGTTCCCATGTATGCAAGGTGGGAACACAGACTCTGGTTTGTAGGAAGCTTCCTATCCAGGAGTTTTGAGCCCCTTCTTAAAGAAGAAACACCATGATTGTTACCTAAAATGGTGGCCTACACTGCTTGGAAGAATGCAACCTACTTAGAAGGACACTTGAGTTAGTATCAAATCGAGGCTGTCTAGGGCACTGTGAGGGTGACGTAAAACAGGGTGGATCCTCGTAGTTTTCAACCATTGCCTGTTGACATACAAGAATATAGTACTGCAGAAAAAGCAAAAAAACTGAGCAAAAACTACCAAGCAAAATACAAGTAAATAACTACATTTGCCTCCATTTTTGCTTGAGATTCAATAAATATGAATTATACTTTATCAAAGGAAATACATTTCCAAATAAACCTGATATGCATTGATTTTTCGTGGTGTATTAGATGAGTTATGTGTGTTCAGGGCAGTCAATCGACTGAGGGGACTTTGGACAGCGAAGCTCTTGGTCCCCAGATTATAAGGTAGACAGTGTTGGTGACTGAACATGTCCTGTTTCATAAAATCATCATCCAAACAAAGTATAATCCTGGGCTGACGAAATCCAGGATTTGTGGCTCTGCCCTAAAATATTCTCGACGCCTTTCTCAGCCCTGTTTAAATAGCTGTACACCAGCACCAAAAAAACACCACAAAAATACACAAAGACTAGGTCTTCGAATTTAACTCATCAAATCTATGTGACTATCTGATGAGACATGGGGAAGCTTTATTTAGCTGCAGTTAAAGTCAGACTCCTCAGAATCAGTCAGGTATGGCTGACCAGTCAGTAGTGAAGCAGCCAGCCGCCGGCACGGCGATGAGCCAGCGATCTGTGTAACGATCTATGCGGAGTGAGGCTTCCCATCGAAGCAGCGGTCCTAATCGGCGGATGTCATCATGTCACCCGCTGCTCTGGCAGCCTTGGAGATGACAAATGCTAGCTTGGAGCTGAGATGAACAGAATTTGGCAGCTCTCGCTGCCTGTGACATCTCTGTGTCTATGACAGAGTCACAGTGTCACACATGGCTTAGTGAATAAAAAAACACAGTCATTGAGGAAAAAGGGCCGTCCTTAGCAGACTGATTTAAGCACCTGACTAAAAGGTATGAAAGTAACGTCTCTGTCTGGATTTCGTGCCGGCAACCCCGCTCGTCACCATTTTTTATCGTGTCTGTCTAAGCCCCACAAAGACCTTGTTTAAGCCCCTCAAAGATCTTGTTTAAGCTCCACAAAGACCTTACAGCAAAAGGTATTTTATACATTTCAACATTTATAACCAGTATGTTGGAGGTACGACCTTAACTCCACGGTAAAGTTGGAAACTTCAGCACCGAGAGCCCCTTTTTTCAGGCTTTTTCGTGGATATACTGCTGAGGGTGCAAACAGGCTAATGTGTACAAGGTGACCGATCGTGTTTTTAGCCATGCCGTCATTCCTGAAACCTGCCGCAGACAATGAAACAACGGTTAGCATATGGAACAACCCCATCCAAGACCAGAGCAGGGCAAAGGCAAGGAGTCTTGGTTCCTAGCCCTGTGACTCCGAACGGCATAAGAGGGTGTGAGACTTTGACAGGGTGTGAGTGTTGGGTTCTAGGTCTGTGTTCCGGGGACTGAAAGAAAATACAGAAGTCAGTTTTAAAAGATGGGTACTGAGGAAGTGAACCAGTATTCTCATCACATGGCTTTGCCTTGTACTGATACAGCTTTATAGAACTTTCTTTGTTTCTGTGTGACCACTGCTCTACTTCTTTTGTCAAAGAGGTGAATTCATATTGAAATGAAACCAACGAGCCATGCATGCATCTTTCCAAAGCCCTGATCCAGTACAGGGCTGGAATGATGAAGTGATGTGTTGAGGGATTACACCACAATGATAGAGTACAGAGCCACTGAGGAGCAGGAGGCAGGGAGATCAGGTTGATGGGCTGAAGGCAAGGTCAAATCAAGGTTGAGCAGGAGTGTCAGTAATGCGCAACTTTGGCAGCTGACCTTTGGCATACCACGATGAACGGTCTGCCAGGCTGTTCCGTCTTTCATGTCTGCTATGTTTTTTTTATGCGAAGGCAGACCCAGCTCTGAAGGGCTTTAGTCAGCTGACCCTGTTTTTGGCTGGAAAAAAAAAATAGTTGCTGAATCTATGCTCACCTCAAAACAAGGCCTCAGGAGATAGGCTGCACCTGCATTTATGTATTTTGACCTTATTTTTACTCCTATTCAAACTGATTTTATGACTACATTTCATTTTGACACATGGACACTGTTTTGTTTAATTTGAAAGGGTGAAAAATGCATTGGCTTTCCAGAGCCACATATCCAAATCGGCATAGGACACAATATACCTTGGACAGGATGCCAATCCAGCCCTGGCCATGATACACCCTATGTAGAACACCAGTCCATCACTGGACAGGCACTAAAATACACTAACAGATATACCTTTGGACATTAGAAAACCAGAGAACTCTCCCTATGAACCCAGGGAGAACATGCACGCACGCAAACACACACCCACACAAATGTTTGGCTGCAATCAAACCGACAACCTTGCAGGTGGAAAGCCACAACACGACCCACTGAGACACCACATGAGCCCAGATTAACAAATGTTATATATAATTTGTAGTATCACAGCCCAGGGACAAACACATACAATATACAACAGCAGTTCAATAAATCTTATTCCAAAGGGATCCAGGCTCGCTACAGAATTCAGATCTCCTGAGGAGATTCACAAAAGTACTAAAAACTTCAAAGCTGAAAGCTCAGTCTCTGCCTGGTGATCACTCTGGCTGCTGTTTGGGGATTATTTACTTAGCGCTTGTGCCAGTTTCATCACGAATACATCTAACGCCTCTGTCCTTGGTATGACTGGCATCTCCTTGAGTGACCAGCTCTGAGATTTCTGCTTGTCCGGATCAGCAACTGAGGAAAAATCACAATAATATCTTTATTTCAGGAGACAAAGGAACCATGCTTTGAAAAATCAAAATGGCACATAAACAGGACATGAGACTGTCCCACACCGGTTACTTGATGGTCAATAGCAATGACTAGTTTACTTTTGATGTTTTTCACTTCATCAGTCTGAACGACAAGCTCACAGAGGTGAATGCTGCCATTTTTCTTTGAAAAGATTTCACCGCTAGACAGGCTCATTTAATTCATCTCTGGTCCTCCTTGTGCTGCCCTTGCTGAGCAGACAGGCCTGTAGCTAGTCTGCGTCAAACGTACACTGAACTGTGCCAGGCCTAACCAAAATGTTCATTTTAAGTTTTCCTTTTCAACGTTGAGAAGATTCCCGTCATCCCCGAGACAGTGCCATCATTGCATAAAGTCGCAGACGTATGTACTCACAGGAACCCCTGCTGTTTTCATTGTCTTGTTCTTTTGTTGAAACACGGTTCATTTGCTCTCAGCGGAAGTGGAACGAGGGGCCCTGCCAGTACTTTGATGGCATGGAGAGCTTGGAAGGAGCTGACAAATAAATTTCAGCTGACGTGCCGGTCTTGTGAGAGAGCTTTACCACGCGGGGGCCACCGCTTGAGCAGAAATCTTTGCCATCACTGCTTGGCTCAAAGTCACTTATTTTTCTTACATCACCTGATTCAGTTTTAAAAAAAAAATTCAGAAAACCATTAGGGGCTGAGGGGAGAGGGCATTTTTACTTCGAAATACTTTAAATTTTAAGTCAAAAGTTAAGATAATGTACATAGTAACGACTGGGCTAGTTATTAACAATCTGGAATTTTGGCCAAAAAAACCCCACAAAATATGCTGTGCTGACAGGGGAGCCACGGTTGTACCATAGAACACTGTACTGAAGTTACTTGGAATTGATCCTGTTCAAATTAACCTGCTGGGTATGAGAAAATGTGGGTAAAAAAGACGAATGAAACCTTAGAACATATTAGTGGCTTTGAATAAAACTTCCTGGTAAGAGAATAACACCGATCTACGGTTCTAAAGTTGGACATCATCGCGTCTTGGAATAGGCTGATCACAGCCCACCACGCTGCACTGGATTAGCAGTTACAGAGGATGCAAGAATGGATCTCTGTCACTAAAAAGCTTTTTTTCTAGAGTGCAGCTGGATGTGCTCTCGCTTTATCCCAGTTAGTTTTTAGCTCCAGAAGAAATCACAAGAGGAGGCCAACCATTCCTCCCTAAAAGTCTTCTTTCCCAAATCAGAGCAGCATAAGAGGCGAAGTAACGGCAAAAAGTAACCTTGCCAGATAACCCCAGAGAGAGCTGGTGAAACACAGAACTGCTATTTCGGGCGGGACTGCCTATATAAAGTACAAGGCTGAGGCTGTCGCATAAACGCTCTCTTTCAGGGGAGAGTGAGGCCGCACAACCATTTCCTGTCATCCGCACACTCTCCTACCCATTCTGAGCCCCACTTCAAGTGACAGCTGCCTCGCTGGCAATTAGGTCAGCCAGTGGCCTATTTTTATGACATCTCCTTGAAATAGAGAAGCCTACATATTTTTTTTATGCACCAGGATCAAAGATGGTATTGTATGCATCTCTGTGATGAGCACGTGTGTACCTACACGGGTCTCGATGGGCAATCAGCATGCTTGAGATAAGTGTTTTGGCATTACAGTTTTATTTATTTATTTACTTTTAAGGGCGTGTAACCTTTTTTCATGTTGAACAGTGCATGGCGGATCATTAAAGTTGACGGGTTACAAAGCCATTTACTGCAGAAACTTACCGGAAAATTACCATCAAGAGTACTGCTAGCACTGGACAAGGACTGAGAGAGAAGCCAGTGTCAGTTGGGGAGAAAAATCATACATGTTTATAAATATGCGATGTCCATACTATGTTTAAGAACCACATGCTAAGGATTGTAATGTTAAGTATGAATACATCAGATATAAACCACCACCATATCACACAAAGCTCTTCAGGGATAGTTCTATCTTTTGTTGTTGTTTACTCAAAGAGCTACCTCAAGGCGACTTGGGACTCACCAGTGACATGGAGTCACATGCAAGGAAGCTGCTGTTTAGTCCCAAACAGCAATGTTAAATCTGTCCAATGACAACATCGACACTGGCCTTGTTACAAAAACCCGAGCCAATCAAAATCAATTTGTTATTGTGGGCATACCCCAGCCGTGTGACCCTGCTCCCTGAAGGGTCCAGACAGCCACAACCCTGACCAGGATAAGCACGTTTAAAAGATGGATAGCTGGATGTTCTACAGCAGGAAATGAGAAATTCTCTGAACATTTTAAAACACACTTAGAAAACATCCTTTCCAAAAGAACAGTGGATTACAGGGAAAAGCCCTGCTTTGATGCCGGTCTCAGTATTGCACCGGAGTCACCCTCAGTTACCATTAAAATACACCTAAAGGGTTGTCTGGTCACAAAGTGCACAAGGGAACAGCTACAGTGATGAGTAAACTGTTAAAAACCTCTCATTTCAGTGTCTCATGCTACTTTTCTCTTCTTAAACATACAATTACATGCTGTGGACATTCTTTGAAGCCACTTTTGACTTTACTTATCCATTTGCGACGGAATATCCTTTAACATAAGGCATTCAAGCTAAGTACCACAATCAAGGATAATACAGCTCTAAGGAACTTGAAGCGGTAACCCGGGCTTGAGAGGCTGGGGGTCCTTCGGGTTTTTTTAGCCTGCCGTGGCGGAGAGATTATTACTGCGATTCATTAGGGTATTTACATGTTAACATGCATTATTCAAAGGAAATGTGGACATTGTTGCTGGAATATTGCAGCCCTTCGTTCTGCGAAAAGCCACTTGCGAGTCCAATTGGCCGTCCATTAAGCTTAGAAAGAACGACAGCAGAGTAACACGCCTGACTTACAGAAAATGTGAAGTGAATAGCAAAACAAATGCCGAAACCATGTTAGCAGCTCCGTGTATTACTCCGGAATACTTCCAGAAGCTTCTGATGTGTCCTGAGAGACTTTACTATCTGACTTTACAGCTGTTCTGTCCTGTGTAATTATGACAGGACATGATGGAAAACGTTCATTTAATCCGAAAGATTAAGATGCATTGATGATAATCAAGCTTTATTTATTTGTTTGTTTTTTTTTTACCTTAGACTATACATTGCAGAGCACATTCAAATGTGAATACTGTGCCATTATTGCAGGCACTCCTGCAAAATAATTGAAACGATCACCAAATGATGGACCTCATGAATTGAAATGCCTTATTCATTCAGCTTGTCATAATAACGCTGTATTATTTACTATAAGTAATGAAGCCCAAGCATCGAGTTAACGACGTGGAGATGGAGGATATCGGTGTTCACTGAAGCGCTGCCATTACGTTTTTATCTCCTTTATTTACACGGCATGAAACAAAGAAATCACGATGTTGTCAAGTTTTTATAGAAATAAACGTCATTCCCACTGAAAATATTTCGTAAGATATGCAATCTTCGGAGGAAATTCTGTAAGAATACATTTATATACTAGAGAACGTCCGCTGATTGAGGAACAGTGAATTTAAATCAGGCTATGCAAATCGCTTGACTAAATTAATGTTTTTCAATCCTTATATTGATATTGCCAGATTGTGAGGAACGTCGTTATTGCCTGTCAGTCTCTGGTGATCATCATCTCCATGTCCACAGCCGGAGAACTCAAAACTGTGCTGGTTTTAAACCGGGTGTTACCGAGTGTGAAAGTTACATCCCAAGCCGTGACATGGCAAAGACATTCACTGTTAAAGGCCTGTGTCCAAACCTACCTCTGTTTTTTAACCGAAGCTACGGGGGCTTGGTGGGTGTTTAAACCGACCAAAATAATAATTAAAAAAAAAGTTGCAAAAATAATAAATATAAAACAATGTCACAATAAAATCTGATTATATAAATTAACAGCGTCTGCTGAAACAATATATTGAAAGTAAATATTCCAAATGCATTAAGACCACTGGAGTAAAATGGTTTCAAAAGCATGAAGGAGTACATTTTTTTAAGCAGATCTACTTGCTTGTGCTTCAAGGGTAACATTCGGTGGAGAGTCATAGGAGTTTGAGTCACAGATGAAGGAGTGTTGGCTTCCCTGTGCTGAAAGTGCTGAGACTTATACAGGAAATTTCTCACACACAAGATCTCTAAATTAAGTCCGAGACAAAGGCAAGTTAACTATCACCATTAAGTCTTTGAGAGCTTCTGACAGGAAGGTTTTTTTTTTTTTAACTATCCAGGCCAAACCCCGCAGAGGAATGAAAAAAAAACACTACTCCGACTGGATGTGAGTCTTGTGGTTGCTTATTACTGAACGTTACATCCACCCTATCTCCCTGCCTGCTTCAAAGATGTCTATTTCTTAATGAGAAATCAACAGCTTCAACTGAAAAAGCAGGTGTGACTTCCCTTAGCAGATGTGGTCCTACAACAGAAGTACATTTACAGAAAGATTTATCTGCTGAAGTGTGGATTAGTGTTGAGTCTTTTTTTAAATTTTGCATGACATTTTGAAGTTCATCTCTATATATGAAAAGGTTGAGGATGACTGTTGTGTACACAGGCAAGGGAATGATCTCTGAGGGATTCACATCATCTAGCAGAATCGTTTCCTGCAGGCTTTCTGTGAAAGAGAGTGCAAAGTGATAAGGGCTTCTCCTAAACAGTGAGTGACAGCCACAGCGTCCAGTCAGAACACGGGATGTTCCAGCCAAGGTGGAGTGATGTCATAATCCATTAAATCATGATAGATCTTTTTCCCTTGATGCATAGCTGGTTTTGTAAATCCACTACCACCTGGCCATTTTGTCAGAAGTCTAGCCTGGAAGATAAGTCAAGAGAGAAGGAAAGGAAAATGCTTATTTGTTTGCGAGTGTGTGAGTGAGAGAGAGGTGGTTATGGAAACATTACAGTTTTAAAAATGGTAAAAAATGTAAAACACAGCATAAACATTTCACTACGAAGGTTACATAACCTTTTGACTCCTTCCCTTTAGCATCTTTCAATTTGCATAATTTAATGAAGATTTTTTTTTCCCTTTTAAACTGCAGTGAAAATCTCAGCCTTGCATGTGATTCCCATCCAGTTTGTTGTATCAAAGTCGTACTTCTTGAAATGTGTCCTGTCTGTTTGCAATCCCTTGGCACACTGCCCCATGATAACACAATAAAGCGCGTAACCGAATTCAACGGAGAAGACCCCAGCTGCCATGTCACAGGTGTAAACTGAAGCGGAGTGGCTTGTGTCACACAGCAGACCTCTCCAAAGCTGCCAGGTAGATGCCAATGATGTTTTGAGTTGTCTGGCACTTAATAAAACGATGTGAGGAGTACAACATATTTGACAGATGGTTAGAAGATCAAGGGAAAGCTCTACTCAAAATTTCATGTGCTCAGGGATGCATGCATGTTCACAGGGTCAAATTATTTCTGACCACACCCCATTTGAGATACTGGATCCTGTCCCCCATTCCACTCAGGAAAGAAAAGATTATTTTACAAAAGTACATAATTCTCGCAACTGATTTTTCCCCATAATGCAGAAAAAAAGTGCTGCTCCACTTTGTAAATAAACTGTCAGCAACAAAATGTTTCACATCTGAATGATGAAATGAGCCATAAATGAAATTGGCCCCTGATGTGATGCCAACATTATGTATGACGGGTGGAGACAGCTCAATCATGGTGGAAAAAAATGGAAAAAATTATAAATAGCTACAATAATATCTAGATTGACTTAAAATAATTTAATAAAACGATAAGAAAAAAATTGAAAAATAGCCATTTTTGTGCAATATAATAACTGCACTGGTGGGACAATGGATTTATATGGAACAGAAAGACTGACATGTATTGATATAGACACTGAGGTGGCATCTGTAGGCAGCAACCGTGAAATGCTACATATAATGGCATTTCAGGAAGTGATAACTGATTTTGTCAGTAGTTATTCATATATCTATGTTGCCAAAGAGAGGACATTAAGATAAACATTGTATCGATGGAGACTATGAAATGAAGAGGGACCTTCTTCCTTTAATCCTTGGTTTTGTTAGCTTTTCTAATTAAGAGTCAAAGTGTGGCCTGTGCCATTTGCAACTAACACCGAGTTTCTCTAATGGGAGAAAGCAAAGTTGAGTACGTCCAGCCAGGAGCACTAGGACAGCCTGTATTCCCTGGACACCATGTGAGGGGTAATCAGAGAATATCACGGTCACACACCCCGGAAAATTGAAAAACGCTCCAGACGGCACAGATGCAAAAGGCCAGAACAGTTTTTCAGATCAACCACAAGGACAACGGTGGGAGGGGGGGTATACAATATTCATTTCCGGTGTTGTATCCCAGAGGATCTAGCTGGGAGTTGTTTCCGAGACAGACCACAATGTGTTAATAGGATACTGTGCCTTACACTGGCAACTGCCATGTGAACTATTAGGCCATACTACTGATCAACCCTTCAAACCCACAGGGATAGCCTGCGAATGCTCTTCATGTGCACTGTAATGTTGAAGTGTTAGTCATTTTCCCGGCACTGTTGCAAAGAGGGACACATTTTAAAGCAGGTGATTTGTGATGTGCACCAGTCCAATCCACTGCTGCTTTTCAGACTTTGCTTATCGCCTCGCTATTTCAATCGGTGAGTTGTGTTTAAGAGATAGGAACGCATCTTATTGGCTGTGTAAGAACTGTACCCCGCTGGGGGTATGGCTAAGGATGAAACTTAAAGGTGACCTGCCCCTCAGATTCCTTGAGCAGTAATTACATGCTGCGTGTAATGAAGGTGGGATGTGAAGACGTGTAACCAAGTCAGCTACAGTTTGTATGTGAGCAGCATGTGAAAGGTCTCTTTGATCCACTTCCCATTGTTATTACCTGTGCCACAGAGTTCAGCTTCCCCACAATTAAAAGAATTCACATTTTTAAATGTAAGGCTTCACCGTGGCCTCCTCGTCTGTGCCTGTGGCTATGATTTGTCCAGTCTTCTGCCCGCCGAGAACACGGCAGAAACACACAACCCCTGTATTAAACTGCAAGGGGTTGTAACCTATTATTTCCAACTGAAAAATGTCAGATCTTAATGGATGAAAAATCACATGAAATATCACCAGCTATTAGCATTATGCTGACGTGTTAAGTCTGTGTATGCTACTCCTGCTAAAAAACAAAAACTCTCTTCAGGTAAGGATGGATGTCACAGGAATTTTCTCATCTTCATGTTTTTTTGCCCACTTTATTGTCATGGTCATCTCAGAACATCAGCTAGCTCAAAGATCCTGCTCCTGTCAGCATAAATGGACCAGTGGGATAGAAACACCTTTCTGTCGCCTCTAAGCATCTCATTTGGCCTCCCTGCCATTCCCCGGTTCACTGATTGGGGGAGGAAGGACCTCCTGAGGAACTGGGGCTTTGAGCAAGATGGCAAGCAGACCTGCTTAGCGTACCACGCGGTGGTAGCTCTTCCTGTGATTGGATGTGATCAGGGTACACATGTATCGGGCTTGAATTGCTCACACGCATGTTACTGTAGGATGCGTAAGAAAGCATGGCAGACTAGTCAGTGAGTTACGTTTAGTTAACGTGTCTGAAGTAGCTTTTAACTTTTATCCATTTCTACAGCTGGCTACTTCTTATCGACTCTCCTGGGATGTGAACCAGCTACATTCTGTTTAGTTACTATGCTGCCTCCTACCCAAAACCAGGACTTGGCTCCGATCTGGCTGCCTGTGACTACACTTGCCTCATTTGTGTTACTAAACGATTATACTCAAGCAGTACATCTTGAGTATCTCATTCACAGTTACAAATGCAGAACCTCTCCATAAAATTCAAGCTAGCTCCTTCTTCTATCTTCCACACTGCTTATTCTGTACAGGGAAGACTGCTCTTACCAACCTAAATTTTCAGAACCAAACTTCTATAGATATGATTCTTGTTCCATTGCTCTTGGCCCCATGAAACTGCAGCCTTTTGACAGCACTTTACAGTTTCAGTTAAAGAGCAGAATGAATGTCAGGAACGAGAGAGAAAACGTTCTCATTTCAAACATAAAGTGCAATTTTAAAATCCTTGTATTTGTCCAACTGATGATACAGACGAATGAAACGAGTGCACACTTGTTCACGGTCTTAGTAGTGAGCGTTAACGTTCCATGCAGGGGATATACCCAAAATACTTTGGCTCACTGCAGTGAGCCTCGAAATAAATCGAGTGGCCGACAGAGATAGAGCAGGGCCAAGGCTTAAGAACACGAAAAACGGCAGAAGGTCAGCGAGGAAACCAGCCAACGCGGGCAGGAACGCTCCACAGAGCTCTAATGCCTGTTCGCTCATCCTTCTTTCCAGCTTCCATGCGCTTATTAATTAATCCACATCTTTCTGCCTGCGTTATCGCTAAGCATCGGTGGTAAGCGAGGCTTTGGAATCTGCCCTGCGTGGCATTTTCATATGGCACCGATCGCTGACCACAAAACATCTCTGGCAGGATATCATATGGACAAACACTACGTCCAGATCTCTGACAAGAACAATGAAAATGTCCAGAGGCAATGTTTGGGATCACTCGGAAGTGCCTGGGATTAAAACTTAATGCCTACTCTCTCACACGAAATGTGCACGCTCTTCCGCAGAAGAGTAAAGACACCCCGATATTTGGGGCAAATAACACGGTGACTGGGGTCAAGGAATTGAATTCTACTAAGGTTAAGGCCTTGGTTGGCACTCTTCTTGAACATTTTGGTATTGCTCTTAACATAATAGTAATGATATTTTTATTTGCCATTTGTATAGGTACATAGGAATTCTTGGGTTTTCCAATATCCCATCATACTCACCGATGAGACTCACAAATATAATGGTGTGAATAAAGCTTGAGGTGAGAGGGCAGGAGTACCCAGCAATATGATCACTCTGCCAGTAATGGGATTCAAACCAGTGACCTTCAGGCACAGACATCTAACCCACAGACCCACACACCACCCCATAAGTCCAATTCCAGTATAATGTGTGGCTATATAAATGAGTAAAAATGGAATGCTGCTTTGGGTAAATGTGATTGAACTACATGCACCTCAATGGCTACAACTGCCCCAGTGGCACTCAGACTCATCCATCTTGGGCACGAAATGAACTGGGTCACCTCCGCTGCCGAGTGATACTCTGTCTGAGCTTTCAGTATTCCAGTCACAATGTGGCAACATTAATAAATAATACAGAACCGGTAGCGCTTTCCAGCAAAGAACTGTTCTGGTTCTGGTAACTGGTTGACAAAAATCTGATAAAAATGAAAAATGTGGGGTATTCTATTTTTTTTTTTTTTTTAATCGGCAATTGTGATTAAGTGGCTCTGCCGGAAGACACGAATCTGCAAAATCTGAAATGAAGTATCCATGTTTGCAAAAAATCAGTTTTTGGTGTACTTGACCATGGCACCTACCCAGCAATTCAGAAGTACACCTATAGCTGTGTAATTGTCTACTGAAACAGAATTGTGCACTGAACTGTTTTTGAGAACAATTCATGGCTCTAAAAGTCATCCATCCCAGAATTTTTCAGGTATATAATAACAGTGAAAAATTTGTATTCCAGTGGAAAAGACAGGTTTCTCCAGGTGTCCCAGTATTCTCCCACAGTCCAACTGGTGAATGGGATTCTCCAAATTGCCAAGAGTATGTGAGTGTGCCTTGCCGAACCAAGCTTTGCACCATGCTGTGTATGTGTGTGGGAAATTTTGATGTGTTTATTTCACCAGTTATCTCCACCTTCCTGGATGTGACCTGACACTGTCCAGCAAAATGTTAAATACAGGGTACTGTGAGTCAGGACTAAGTTACAGAAGAAAGGGCATGGACAGCAAGACATTATTCTAATTCTTTCAATTATCTTCTGCAGCTCCTGACACGTGACTTGATTTTGGAATCATGACTTCCATTATATGGTAAAGAGCTGAAGTAGGATATGAACCAGCAGACCACAGCATCCCTCGGGAGGGCTCATCCTTAGCACGGGGTATCGTTTACGGGAAGCAGAGAGATGTGATACGTGATGCGGAGAGAGAACTTTGAAGGACCGGGGGTATCTTACGAGCATGGGTGGGGCTGGAGGTCACGTCTGTCCTGCAGCACCTGACATCGCCACGGACAACGGCTGATGTTCAGAAACCAAGTGAAGATCTCACAGCATATAGCATGCATCCTCTTTTCTATCCATCACATTTCATTCCTTCTCATCTCACCAAAATAAACAGCCCATGGGTTCAATTGACATCTCAGCTCAAGATTAATGTGGCTGCATATAACCTGCCTGTTTATTCTGTGGTTTATCTGAATTAAAACAATGCTTTTTGTCATCAGCATCTAGGATATTTTCTAGATGTTGGTGAGCATTTGCTGAAGACCTTCCATCAACACAGGGTGTGTCAATTTAGAATACAGACCGCTGTAGTGTGTTGACAAATGGCAAGATAGTGCTTGTAAAATGGTTGGCATTTAGACAGACAGACATATGCATACTGTACTTTAAGCATGCTTTTGGGATCCATTCAATTTCCATTGCACTCCCATCAAAAACAGATTCCTCAATGATGAATTTAATTGGAATAAATTAATGAATGCAAAATGGACATAAAGAGAGTCCCTAGATGACTGGCTCAGATTTCAGGCACTTATGAGAGAAAAACAGCGCTCTTCCTGTTGTAATAACGCCAATTAAATGGCTCTTAGTCACTCCAGAGATGGTGTGTAATGGCAGTGTATTGAAGAGCGAAGAGTCAAACAGGAAATGGTGAATGCTGGCGGCGCTGGGCCCGAGCAGGGGAGGGGGGACATCCAGCCAGGCCCGGCTACAGACACGGCAGCCTCAGATGGCAGCGGCAGATGTCTGCTTGGCTCGAGCAGCCAGCAGGAAGGTGATGGCCTCCACGCCACTCCCACCACACCCCTCTTTCCCCCCGAAGCTCAACGCCGATCCCACGCAGACCGAGACGTGGCCATTTCACGCTCTGCCTGGAACAGATCCTTGGCGCTTACTTCCCGGTGTTTGCTGATGGCGGCAAGTTGTGCTGACCTCATGACCGATGTTTCGCTAACTGAACAGCGTGGGGGACGGGGGGGTTAGCCCTGGGACTCCTAGTGGATGAGCAAAGATGTACCTGAGGTGCACATCTTGGCTGGGAATCCCACCTGCTTAACGGGGACCCTGTAGTCATAGTGGAAATGGGCCTTCAACACCTATGATAATATAGGCTTGCTGGGAGTGGTGGAACACAGCAGGTTAGGAAGGGTGTGCCATATGACCAGGATTTTATGTGTCGATTTGTTCCCAGTCATCCCCCCCCACCCTGTTGTGTTCTGTTTTTTTAGCCCCCATGTAACCCAGATAGAGCCCACCCTCCATCACCATTTACAATCTGCACTTTCCAACCACCATCCCTTTCCCTGCTTCAATTTTCTGTGCCCATCTTGAGTTGCTTACAACCTACTTTCCATTGGTCACTTTGCTGCTTCTAGTCAGGTTCAAGCCTGCAGTGGCGGACAGCTCGAGGCATCAGAAGCCTCATTAAGGCTATCATTAGGAATAAGACTGAAATTAGACCCTGTCATTATTCTGCATGCTCAGTCTACCTGCAACCTGCACCTCCTATTGCTTGTTTTCATCTCAAAACAATAAAAACGAATTCCCATTTTTCTGCTTCAGCTTCCTGGTGTGCGGATCACCTGCTGTAAAGTGGCATTTTCGCACAAATGTGCATATCAAAGGGCTGGCAGTAACAGCATCCATCCCATGTCCTCAACACCTACATGATTCACCGAATCCTAGAGATGGGACAGATGAGCCTTGAAAAACCCCTGGTGGGTTTTGAAGCCTCATTTAACACCAGCATTGATTGGTGGTTCCGGATTGTACCACCCACCACAGGGTTTGAAGCCTCACTTTTCTCGTCACTACCAAATCTCAGCCGCGTCTCAAGACACCGACATTGTATGTTTCTGTGGTCAAGTTAAAAGGACACCACCCAATTCTGGACTTCAGTATCACCCTGATTAATTTGCTAGCAGATGATGTGCTACTGGGGCAACAAACGAATAAACAGGGCACCTTGGAATGAGGAGACATTTTAATTAGAGCTGTGCTTTCTCCTTGATGAATGGAAAACCCTTCAAAGCACCCAGAGCTCCTTTCCTGGGTCCGGGCAAAAATAGACAAGAAGCTCGACAGCAATACTCAGGGCTCGAAGTTACGCTCTGACCTGACACGTTGAATGATCCACAGCCAAGAGTAAACCATGTTTTGAGCATAGCACACAAAAGCCCGTGATCACGCTACAAATACGGTATTTCTTCGTATTGGCTGTGAAAGATGTGATCCACAACTTTGGCAATGTCAGTTGATCATGTGATTGTCTACTGTAGTGGCAGAAATGCATTACTTGCCTTTGAACTTGACATTAGCATCACATTGATTTGAGTTTGACATCCTTAACACTGCATACAATGCATTTATTAAAGAGCCGGAAGTGTGCGAGATGTAATTATAGAAGAATCATGGAAGTCAAGCCCAGCTTGTGGCAGCTGTTAACCAATCACTTATTAGCAATGTGTATTACAGTTGCATGTCCTGTATATATGACAATATAGGCTTATACGATGATCAGTAATGGTTGTCAGCTGACAGTGGTCATGTGATGTTGGTATGACGCCTGCCTTTCCCTGTACTCAAACAATGTCTCAGATGTGCCATTTGAAAGAATAGATGGCATTTCCTAAGGAGGTGATCAACGTCTTTACAGCTAACACTGGCCTACACAAAGAGCTTTTCACACAGTCCAGTTTCCCTTGTATTTACAGGAAACATCTGTATCTGTATCTACAAGAAACACACCTCAAATACAAATGCTAATGGATAAAGGTTCTTCTAAATACAACCCAGAAACAGGAGGCAGATGTGTCCAGAACTCCCAGTACTTGTGTCTGTATTTCATGAGCATAAGCTTTCCCAAACTGGGACTGTGAACCAAGGCCACAATAGAGAAAGTAGAACAAGTAATCGGGTGGGGGGAGACAGGAAACTGTAACGTAAAGGAGACTTGATTTAAACGCAACTGAGGCATATTTAAATGGGCAATCCACAATCAGAGTCAATATTCAGGAAGCAGCGGCCAAAATCAGACAAGCCAACAGAGCTCAAACTCAAACACAAGACTGACAACAGATTGAGAAAATAAGATTCAAAATGAAATCCAAAATCAGAGAACAGAAAGAAGTAGACAATGACACCACAGAAGGTTCAGTAACAAGACCTATCAAGCAATAGCTCCCAAGTGTGGAACGAGAGGAAGTGAGTATATATGTGTTGCTCAATTAGAAATATCTCAATATTCCGGCAAAGCGGAGTGTGGGAGAGCTGAGTTCGGCACAGTGGAAATCCTGGTCTAGATGTCGAATATGGAATCCATTGGGACAACAGAAACCTTATGGGAAGGCTTGTGCTGTTGTGAAAAACTTAAATCTGTGTGACTGCAAACAGACTCAGGACACAAAAGGAGCAGGGTGATTTTAGTAAATTAGCCAGGCAAACTGAGCAACATGTAAATCCATGAGCACTGAACCATTGCTTCTAAAAACGCTATTTCTCTCCATTGCACTGTGAACTTATTTTTACACTTTTTCTAAAATTAGTTAGAGGTAAGTTGAGGGGCTTGTTCACCAGTCTCTTCCCAATGTTCCCCATGTTTAAAAACTTTTGTAGCTAAGTGGTTAGTGAATTTGATGCATTTAAATTCAATATGCAGTTAGATAACTAGCTACCTTAGACAATAAGGAACCGTGTTAGCAGGCAGAGCAATAACAAAATCATTATCAAAAAAATAAAACAATCCATCCATTTTCCAGCCTCTTATCTGGGTACTGGCTTGTGGCTATAATTAAATAATAAGTAATGAAATTTCGGCTGGACTCCAGAGCATGTCTGGGCTGCACAGTAATGGCCAACCGAACCGATGTAATGTGCTAACAAGAATGTTTGCAAAGCATTGCCTAAATATCCATGCAAGAATGGGCATCCTTTGAAACTGAAAATGTGGCATTTCTTGTTAAAAAACCAAGCACTTAGTGTCTGGTTATTTTTGTACAGTATTTTTGTCTATAAATATCATAATGATTCGCATTATCGTATTTACTATATGATATTGAAAACATGAGCTCTTAGCATAGAACTTATATCTTACATAATGTAGTTTTTTTTATATAATGACATTGAATGTAATTGTAAAAGTACCTTTTGCCAGTTTTAACAGAGTGTAGGCCAAAAATTTTTGACTCTGTCTTGTCTCACAGTTCTGGAAACTTTCTGACACTCAGCATCCTTTAACTGATACTTCAAACACACCATTTATGTTTCAAACCATCCTTTCTTTGGATGAAGGACGGGGCAATCATGGCATTTCTGCTTATTCATGGCAGCCCTCGGTTGTAACAGAACACCCATCCAGCAGTATTCATTCTGAGGTTAATGATTTTCAAGCACTCCGGTTTCCTGAATAACCAAGCACTGACGGACATTCTCAGAGCTTTCAATTTCCACATTTCGCAGAGTAAAAAGGCACGAGGTACTTAATGACACACAAATGTTACATCAATTATGAAAACTAACAATGCTCATGATCGGTTTGTACAGTGGTATCGTGTAAATCCAATCCATGTACAAAACATTTCTCTAACATTTAAAGCGGCTTTCCCCCTGGAAGCTAAACATAGGACTGCTTTGTGTAACTGTTTTGCCATAAATCTTTCCCCTTTGCCACTATTTCATCTGCTGCCCCAGAATCCATTGCACACTAAGATTTAAGTGTACAATAAATCTGTAATTATTTATACTGTACCATTAAAATTAGGGGGAAAAGATGAATATAGGGCTAATTAAAGTGGATATTTATGGAACGGTGTGTCTCTGCAAATATGTATTAAGGAAGCAGACACAAAAATGTCTCACCTTTGTGACTGTTTAGGCTTAAAACAGTGGCCACCAAGCCTATATAATTTATTGTATTTTATTTCCTGCAGTAGCTTCCTTGTAGGATCTACTGTTTGCCTTACATACCTTCTGGTTTAGAATGCCTGCAGCATCCATGTTAATCCTGTGATTTACACGAGTGTCTGGTATTATAAGGGTTTGTTCAATTTGATTTGACCAAGTTAAAAATATCAGAGCAGCACACTTTTTTCCCTTATATATAGAAAGTTAAGTTTTTACAAAAATTAGGTATACTGAGGTACAGAGTACTTTGGATTTTTCCATTTTCTAAAGACAAACCAGTAAGTTATTTCCAAATTGTTTTCAACATGTAACATGCAACGTGTTATTATAATGTATACGCAAACGCCAAACTAGTATGAGGTAAACTCAAGGTCCATAACATCAACACAAATGTGACGTTTGTTTCCATTAATCACGACAATAAATACTAAAAAAAACAGCAGAGCTTTTTTGAGTGTATACTACTTTTTTAAAATTTAACCATGCTGTTGGACTAGAGCAGACATCTGACTAGCCGTCTTGAGAGAGAGTATCTGCAGAACTGGACCGCTTTGGAAACAGTGAGGATCAAGTAACAGCAGCAGTTGTGCATGGAAACCATCACCACTAACAGGTCAGGTCAGAGAGATGAGGTGAAGCATGGTCATCACAATGATCTCACCACTGAACTCCACAGACACAGACATGTAAAATAATGCATGGCATACATAATGTGTAACACATGTCTTCTGTATCTTCAGCCCCCTGTCCACGGTAGAACATTAAAGGATCTACTTTTGTAGATGTTTTTGAGAGTCGGGATACTCAGGGCACAACAGGGCTTTTTAATTCAGACTGCGGACTGTGTGAACGTAAAAGATGGAGCCGCGAAAAGCAAGACTGTAGCACTCACAGCTGAAGCTGCGGTGTAGCTTCCAGAGGAAAATGCAATGTCATTACCGAGCAGATTCACATTTATTCTGTGGCCTATCGTGCATTTGCACTTTTTTTTTGGTCTGTAGAGGATTTTGCCAGAAGCGGACATCAGGCCCACAGAAACTTTTAGGTACTATTATATTCAGGTCATTTTAAAAAGCTGCGCGTTAAAAAGGGGACGCTGAAGCAGTTGCTAATTTGACGTCACGCAGACTTGCTGGGCCAGAACATGAAGTGACTTAGTACTTACAGGCACAATCAAATGGGAGAGGGGGGCAAGGAATAATGGGCAATCTCAAGCCTTTGAAAATCACAAATGTAACAGGATAGCCGACAACTGAGTTCAATTAGCATAAACATTCTGGTAAAACACTATTGATTTCCCCCTGATTAACAGCCTCTCATGGGTCTCTCTCTTCTTCCCCCTCCCGTGGCGCGACATTAATCCCCAGCTGCCGTCGGTCCTTAGCCGCCCTGTCCAAGCTGGGCCTGGCCGCTGAGCCCCCCGTCTACGTCCCCCCGCCGGTCTCC
>JAACJT020008087.1:0-45817 GCA_009936485.2 Gymnarchus niloticus | reverse complement strand
AACCCTACAGGCACCAAACCTGCACCAGGCACTCATATATTGTCCCTTATGAATGCTGCAGAAAGTATTTTGACTTGGCCCATTAGGAAAAAAATCTAGGTGGGGGGTCATTTCATGGCAGGCCACTCTGCCACGGAGTGCCCCCCCATCTAACTCTGGTTAGGAAAACCCTACAGGCACCAAACCTGCACCAGGCACTCATATATTGTCCCTTATGAATGCTGCAGAAAGTATTTTGACTTGACCCATTAGGAAAAAAATCTAGGTGGGGGGGGGGCTTTTTCGACTCCGATTGGAAAATACTCCGAGATATACAATATCTTAAAAATAGAAAAACGTATATGCTTTCAATGGAGTTTTACATTCTGCAGAACTTTGTTTTTAATCAATAACAATAAAAGTAACAGTAACAACATTATAAAAAATAATAATTATGTACAGTACTTAGTAAATCAACATTTGAAAAATGCCTAGCGGCGGGTCAGTGTTACAGTGACATGCATGCTGGGCCGTGAGTATTCTTTGTCCACTGGAGGATGTTGGACACAGTTTACGTGAAACCACTGCTCACAACTGTCGCAGCAAATCTGAAAAATAAATAAATACAGAAATAAATTATTTTTAGTGTTTTTCTGACAAGTCTTGAAATCTATGCCTACTCGCTAAAATGAATCTGTTTCGTGTGGTCCGCTCCGTGCCTGCCCCCTGGCGTCACCTCATATCTCTTCGCTTGTTAACTTTGAAGCTGCAGTGGAGGAAAGGAGAGCAGTGGTTTCTAGAACTGATGGAAAAATGGGGCTTTGGAAAGATCGAAACCGTGTTGATTCGGAAAAAGTTCCAATCTGTCGATACATTGCTTTACAGTGATATCTACTGGCCAGACAGGCTTCACACATGGATACCACCTGTAGTACTATATGTCACCATGGACAGTGTCTTGGAGAAACGTACTGTCATATACGACAGTTAAATGAGTCTGCACATTCACTATGTGCTTCACGGTAGACACGGCGTAATCTAAAAAAGGGGTTACGCACGCTCTGTGTGCAGGTTGTTGTTGCCTGTTGCTGGCAGTTGTTAAAATGTAGTTTAAGCTCAGTGGAGCCGCCATGGTCATTCTCACACGTACAAAAAAGAATGCATCTGCTATTATTAAGGACATATTCAAAAAACACTGATTTGATGCCAGTACATTCAGTTAACAAATGACCGGCAATTCGTGGCAATAAATCACTGCACACCTTGGGTCGAAAGACCCCAAAACACAAAGTCTTTACTCACTCCCTTGTGTTGGTAGGGTGAAGTACGCAACGTCTTTTTAAGTATAGATTTGTTTTGTCCCCTACGAGTTCGGCTAGTTCTGATGTCTTCTTAAGTATACGGCCAGCCTTATAAGCCTTATAAGGAGGCTACATGGATGCCTCCCATGGAAGCTATTCAAGGCATGGCCTACTGGGTGGAGGTGCTGGGGAAGAACCAGGACATCCCCAGAGGGACTATATCTCCCAGCTGATGGAGAACATCAATAGATAAAGAGTAGTTTGAATGGCTTGGCATGCTGCCACCATGAACTTTTAGAAGACTTCATTCACTAAGCAGTCTATTTTAATTAATTTTTATACAGCACTTTTCACAACACAGTTGCCTCAGGGCACTTAACAGGAGTGTGTGGTGATACATTGTTACTTTCCAGAGAAACAATTAAGCCAGAAGTCAATGGAGGAAAAGGGAAAAAAAAATTCTCAGCAAGGAGACAAAAACTTCTGAATGCCGACTGGCCCCCAAACTCCTGGGGGTGTGCTATTATTGCCAGAATCGCGTTCCAGCTGACAGTGTTTTATGTGGTTTTGAAACTAATACTTTATAATAATTTTATACTAATCAATATTTCCACTTATTTTAATTTTAGTTTTTATTGATAATAAACAATGACCTTGCTTAATGATTACAATAAAAATAGAAAGAGTCAAACACTTGAACAGAATTTAGAAGAGTCTGGTGATGTGGCAGTCATGCCTTTCTTGATGCCTGTAGAGTTCCATTTTCTTGTGATTTCACACTCCCAAATTATTACAGACTGACTTTTCCATCTCAGAGCTTTGGTTTTCACTTACATCTGCTGAGATAAACATCTATAGGATAATATATTTGAATAAAAAATAGCTTCATTGTGAGGAGACTGAGATTACGGATCACAAACAATGAGACTGTTTACCAATGATTTTGAAAAGGCAAATTATTCATATAATGTTTTTTTCTAAGATTCTCTAATTGTAGAAATTTAAAAATGCTCCTTTCTGTTTATATAAAATACTCTAAATATGCAATAATGTGAGATTCAAAGTCATTAATGTGAAATACAGATAAAATTAAACTTCATCATTTGTGTTTATACAACAATCTGATGTGAAACCAGCATAATTAAAGAACAGGGTTTAACTGCAGATTGTCAATTAGAAGTTAAATTGAACATTACAGCAATGAAAATGTATTCCTAATGAAACTAACAGAATATGTAACGTTCTCCAACAACTAATAATCACTTTGTGCTTACTGGCATACTACAGTTGTATATGTTATAATCGAGACAAGCTGTAATATGGCAGGGAGGTGACCAGCAGTGCCAGGCAGCAATTAGGAAAGTCACATGACACTGTCAAGCCCAAGCTGTCCATTGGTACATGCTGTGACCTTCCACAAGCTCCACCCCCACTCCTCAGTCACCAAGGAGGGTGGAACAACAGATGTGTATCCTACTGTACTATATTTTAGAGGGAAAACAAGGCCACTCAGTCTAAATGCTTCCCAGCAGCCACTGACAGGAAATTTACTGACTGGGAATCTGGGATTGAACTTCACTGTGAAACATAATCCTTCATTTTACATGTTTTAAAACATAAATATGAGTGTAATTAATGGCAGATGAAAAGTGTATTATTTTATGTTACTATGGAGTCTGGCAGTAAATTCATTCAACTGAAAAAGAGACTCTTTAAACGTAATTACATCGCATGGCCGATGAATGAATAACATATATTGGAGGTAATGTGATTTATTAATAATCGTTTATTAAGAAATTATATAACACCATAAACAGGAAAAAATATGATGGAAAACAAAATTGCTTTAGCTGGCTGGACCACAAATCATATTGAAATACAATGGACGAAACAACCAAGATATATATTTTTTTTTTAATCTGTTTATTGACAAAGCAACAAAAAAATAAGTATCACAAAGATTCATCACGGCCAGGTAACAGTAACAGAATGTCCATCTGATTCACATTGTGACCCACACTGACTCATGGAGAGATTAGAGCAATCTGTGGTCCTGCCAGGACATGGCAAGACCATGCAGACAAGCCTAATCAGCATCCTCAGTCCAGACAATGGTCAAGGGAGTTACACCGGCCCTGCAACCAGCCCCCCCACTGAAATCCTCACTTTTTCAGGGTCCCTGACATCTTGCGAAGCCCCTTCATTCGATACAGCAACCCATTGATAAACTCCTAACAGGAAAAAAAAAAAATGATGGCGTCAGAACAGCATGGAATGGGGCAGCGATCTAACCACCTTCATCCCCCTATCCGTGAAAAACCAAAATCAAAATGACTACTGTCACTTTTTTTGCTTACCCTTACCTCCTTTGGTTTAGCACATTCTTGAAGAAGTTCCTAGGAAGAAATAACAAGCATAAATTTATACAGCATTGTAACTCTAAAATATAAAAAATCTTTCAGATGTATCACCATATGTGAAATAGGAAGGATAATCATTGACTGATAATCTCTGTGAAAATGCAATCGGATGGATTCTATTGATGCAATGGGATGGATATTGACATAGAGCCTGATGCCTCTTACTTGCAGTTTGGATCTTTGCTCAGTATCTGGGAGCTCCAGAAGCTCATCAATATCAATCTCTAACTCTGGTATATCATCTTCCTAGAGACAAAAGCAGAGAATAGCCTCTTGATGAGTCAAACCTCAGGAAAATAATTAAACAGCAATGAACAGACATACAAGAGAGTAGTAGGGTTAGACTGCAGCTGAATTCAAATACACTTCAAGCAAATTCTTTAAGGACCTTGTCTGGAAAGTCCTACCAAGGAGAATTTTTGAAGGTTAAAAAGCCAGACAATTATCATCACTCAGAGAAGCAGTTTGGCATCATATTTATAAAAGAAAGGCTCTATTTTGTTTTGATTATTACTACAGTGGTAGCCTAAAATTATTCACAGAATTTTTCTAAGAATTCACCAATAAACTTTCACCCTTACTTTTTGAGTGGCAGACCATCACACAGTATAACACCAATACATTTCACAATTTAGAATGTTCATATTTTACATATGGAAATAGGAAAGTATCTTTTTTCAAGGACAGAACATCAGCAGACCTTCTCAGAATTGAAAGAGAAACAATTATTTCCTAATATTGCAGATAGACAAGCAGTGGATTTTGCAGAAGAGAATGAATGGACAGACAGACAGGGAGGCAGACCGATGGGTGGATGGATGGATGGATGGATGCATGATATACTTGGTTAATCACGAAGGAGAAATTAAGGTGCAGTGCACCCTACATTTCCTGCTGCCCCAGGATAGGCCCCATGCAGGCCACCCCATAATGCCGTACTGGATAACTGGTTAGAAGATGAACGGGTGACTTACGATAAGAAAGTTATATTAGGTATTCTATCAGTAAGTCTTCACAGTATTGCAATAAATACATTATTACAAGTTTACATAATGAAGTTAGGCCAAGTAAAACAGAGGTAAGTATGAGTTAATAATGACATCAAGAATTACAAATTTATTCAAATGTTTCCAAGACTCCTCCCTGACTAAATTTTTTATACATTTTTCTGGTCTAACATTTACATTTTATTTTGTTTAGCAAATGCTTTTGTCCAAAGCGATGTACAGCAAGGCAAATCCAACACAAGCATACAGCATTTTAAACAGCTGCCTAAGGATTAAGTGCAGCTAAACTGAGCGCCCAGTGAGGGACCAGGAAAAACCTGCAGGTTAGCACTGGATTAAGAGCCATGTGACATCTTTTCTACCAGAAGGTATTTACAGTCAGACCATGAAGTCCTAGTGCGTCAGTATTTTAGTGCAAACTTGTCCATCAATTTTCTATTTGCTTATCCTGGTCAGGGTCACGGGGGCGTGGAGCCTATCTCAAATACTACAGGCCATGTCACCCCCTTTTAATCCAGATTGATGCTTTTCATACAAGGCACCCAATTCGAGTTACCATGCCACCAAATAAGGCTGGGATTAAAATAACATATTTTGCTCTTTGGAAAGCAGTGCTATAATGATTATCTTCATTGTCATCTCTCTTATGGTGCAAAATGCATCAATTATTTGTCTCTACATTTCACAGCATTATAGAAGTTTACTTAAGGTTCATTTCTGTAATGATGTCAAGATGGCTTTCTTTACTCCCATGTCAGAGAATGTGTCCTCCTCGCCAACCCTACTGTTCACCATGGCATCATCACATGACCTGAGTCTTCGACAAGGTCCCCATCAAAATACACCAGAAAGCTTGGGGTAACGATCGACGGCCAGCTAACTTTCACTGACCACATTTCTGCTATCTCCCATTGCTGCACCATCAGGAAGATCAGGCCATATCTTTCTGATTGCACAACTCAGCTCCTTGTCCAGGCACTTTCCATAACCCAGCTTGACTAGTGCGATTCCTTGCTGGCCTGGCTACCAACTTATACTGTTAAGCCGCTCCAGATGGTTCAGAATGCAGCCGCATGCTTGGTATTCAGTCAGTCGAGATCCTCTCATGTTTCCCATCTCGTTGTCTCTCTGGACAAGACGATTTCTTAACATAGCTTCTAAGGGGTATCAATAATATTGTCCAAGGCATTTTTAAATATCTTTGTAGTTTTTTTTTTTGTTTTGTTCCAATGTCTATTAAAGAAGAGCATGTTAGGATGGCCAAACATCTGTTCATATCAGTACTTTTCAGGAAGAATGGTAAATTATTAGAATAAAATGCATGGGTACCAATACTGTGTACTACTACCCCCATAATTTAGAGCAAACAACAGGTCCGTTTGAAATTAAGAAAGCAATCACATCTATAATGACATCTATAATCAACTGTACTTGTGAGAAAAAAAAGCTGATTATATCTATTGGACTTTATCTCAGTCACATAATCCTGAATGATCTTATGAGTTTTCAGAGGCCCCTGCTGGCCTAGTCCAGCAGGGACTAAATAAAAGAGCTCACTACTAAAGAAATGAAACATGTTTTTACATATATTTTCATATTCAGTCAAGCAAAGATTTTTAAATATGCCAGCCTAGTGGGGTGAACTAAGCTGTCATGGTAGCATGACGTAGCTAACATGAGCATCCTGTGCTGAATGGGGGCTCTGTCTGGGTCCTGCCACCCCAGCTTTGTTTGAAGGATGAGACCCACAAGTTGTCACCACCCTTATCTGGCATGAATGTACTTCCAGATGAACGCCACCGACGTGGCGCAGCTACATGCTAGGTCATTGTGAGCGGTACATGCTAATATAGCTTTACATTTGCAATATTTTAATGTATAAATAAACAGTGCAATTCACCATAGAATCCACGTTGCATTACTGTAATAGCTATTCTGTACTGTATTTTTATAAGTCCATGAATTATGAACATTAGTCTGAATTACTCAAAGTTTTGTTGCCATGCATTGTGTGGTTCCTTCAGAAAACAATGCACAAGACAATAACAGCAGCACAACAGTACTGAAGAACAATAAACAGTTCTAGATCAACACACCTTCCAGAACACCACAGTGAGGCTGGTGCTACATGTGAATGTGTTGTAACAGAACACAATCATTTTATAACACAACACGGGCCCACACCGGGACGTCGTGACCAGTCAACAGACTGACGAGCTGCATCAAGCTGAATTAACTGCAGCATCTGGAACGATATCGGCTCTATTAAAAATCTTTAAATGCAATGGATATGCTTGTACGGTACATTTCTGAAGATATTCAATTGCTTAATCGCTTCTAATGTTTTAGGGGGTCCCTGTACCCAAGCCAGAAATCCTAAAGCATGCTCAATTTAACATTTAAAGACATTTGAATGACTTCAGGCTCCTGTCGGCTTCACAGGGTTACACCGTGCTCACCTCACAATCGTAGAGCAGGTGCAGCTGGCCCTCTATCCACTCCTCGATGTCTAATCGTCTCTGCAGGTCCTTGCGGTTGTACTTGACGGTCAGCTTGACGAGCGTACAGCGGGTGGATTCCTCACATTCCTCATCTTTATTTGGAGTGTGGAACATCACCCTGGGCTGGCTGCTTGGCTCTGATGCCATGCCTGTTTAGTCCTTTAGTAAACAGTGGAGCAAAACTAAAAATCCTCCCTCTCCCTCCTCATTCTCCCTCTCAAACCCCGTTTTCTTCCCTTTCTCCTCTCTCTCCCTCCCTCGTTCTTTATGAAGGCTGGTAATAAAAGGCGGTTGTGTGTGTTATAACCAGAAAGAGAACAGAGAGCTAAAAGATAGGGAGGGGGTGAAGACAGAAAGGAAAGAAGCAGGATAACAATGGTTCAGATTGTGGAATAACATCAACAATGGGTTATCATTTAAAAACAGTCATATCAATGTGTTACTAAGAAATGTGTTTTCATGGAAAGTTATGATTTTATGAAATGGCTGTATGACCTCAGAAAGACTAGATCTGGATATGGAGTCAATAGACATTGAAAAGTAGAACAAGATCCCTCTCTATCCAGTGAGGAACAAAAAAGAATGGGTGCCTCTTCCGGGGGCAGGAGAGGAGAACGGAGACCTATGACATGTAAAATATCTTGACATGGTTTGCAGAGTGCATGCCTGTGTTGAGATATGTTGATGAATGCCCATTAACTTACTTACAGCGACATACAGCCAATTCAGTGCAAGGCTTTTGGTAGAATAATAACTGTGACGAGATGACTGACAAGGTGGCTCAGTGGGCAGCGCTGCTGCCTTTATATACCTTCAGGGTCCCAACTCCACTCTGTGTGGAGTTTGCAGTTTCTCCATGTGTTTGTCTGGGCTTTGTCCTTCTGTCCTTAATTGTCCACCGTTTGTGTGCCATGCAGTGGATTTATTAATCTGATGTAAGCCCTGACTTTGGTAATGTGGAATGACACCTCTCTGGCTGGTAAGGAGCCTGAACTGGTACAGGAGATAGAAAAGCATCAACTAGACCAGACATGTCCAAATTCAGGTCTGTGGGCCAAATGCAGCCCATTGACAGACTTTAAGTGTCTCAGAGTATTTCTAGTTCCTATAGACATTTCTACCCCACTCATGAAGGATTTCATTTTTTCATTTTGATGGATATAGATATAAACTTGGAGAAGATGATGCGCACCACATATCTAAACAAGCATATAGCATTCAAGTTACATGACAATATTTTCATGAAGAGACAACACAGATTAAACAAAATACTTGTAAATGATTCATGTTCAAAACACATGCTCTATTAAAATCCAGCATTGAAGAGAAGTTCAGATGAATTACAGATTATTTGAGACATACAGGCTAATCCTAGCTCTTGTGTGAAGCACTTTTGTAAAAATGGTGATAAAATATCTGGATACGATGAGTCGCCAGGTGTTACAGCTCACGGACGCAATCGCCCGTGAGGAATGCGGGCTGGCTGCTACAGCTCACTTACGGAAATGTTTAAAACTCTCAGCGCACCGCTCTGTCAGTGCAAAGTGTTGTAGCCGTGGCACACGTACTGAGCACTTGTGTTTCCCCATCCATCCATCCTCGTTCTGTTCCTCTGCTCCTAGTCCCCGCTCCCACTCACCCACCTTGTTCCTTTTCTGCCCGCATCCCAGGACTGACCTCTCGGACCTCTACGACTCACCAGCCTGGCCCCGGACTACATAACCTGGACTTAGGATTTGTGCCTTTGCCTCTAGTTTGTCTGACTGTTCGCGGCACGTACTTGTTAATAAACTGCTGTGTGCCCTGCTGCAATTGGGTCCTACTCCTCTTTTGTCTAACACCAGGCTTGGGGCAAATTGACCAACTGGCACTACAAATAAAGACAGTATTGTAAAGGTTGGGTGACTGAGATAAGCCTTCCTTGACTGTTGGTGACTTTGTGACAGTTCTCAGTAAACAATTAAGGAATTACTATTACAGTGGCGTGGGAGAAAAAATTGATGGAAAGGTTCTAAAGGCCAAATCAGACAACGTATGGATCTGACCATCATTCCAGTAGCAAGTTTTCACATTTAATGAAAAAGATGAGGCAATCTCCTCAAGACAGGATTTGACTACTGCAACTTTTCACTGTAGGAGCACTTTAAGGAAAATGTTCTCATGCAACCTTTAGAAACCGAATATTCATTAAATTGTTCATTGCAAAACAGGTTATTTCATGCATTTGCTCAATTCAGTAAAATATGATCATCTTATAAATGTGCATTTGAAGAAATGTTTTGGATTCTGCAGCTAGACGAGTTGGGTGTTGTACAAAACAAACCCAGTAATTCTACGTACTGCTGCAAAAGCTACACTTTGAAATTTAAATTTCATTATGTAATCTACAGTCCATTACCAGTCAATTTAGATGGCTGTTAAAGCAAAGAAAAAAAAAAATGACAACTGAAAAGAAATGATCGCGTATGTTTGATAATGACTCAATGGTACAAAATATTGTGTTTCTAGATATCGTGTGTGTTAAACTACCTAAAATACATGATGTTGGCGGAAAAAAACTATACAACGCTGTAAGGTATAAACCTGTATCAATGATGTACAACGGTAATGAAAGTATTTGAAAGGTTTTATTTTACCTGGTTCTTATCCTCGAATTGAATCACCAATATATAAAATGATTTGATATAAAATAGGAATTCCGGCAGCCTGGACACTCAGCCAGGCTGGTCTTCAGTGTTTAAAGCACACACAATGAAAGGGCGAAACGCTCTACCGCACATCATCATGGAAAACCTTTTGTCAGACGATGAAAACATAATTTCAGAAAGAAAAAGAAATCCACGCTGTATGCTTTGCATTTCGAACCATTTAACTGTGGCCTTCTGGATCTAAGGTTGTTCTACGCATCTGTGGTGCTGTAAATATGCACATATATGTTGTGTATCATGAGACTTACTTCACAGGTAAGGGCGAACTGTTCGCTTACGTCAGCACAGGTGAACCACAGCCCACGTCACCAAGGAGCGGCGCTCAAAGGTACTTCCTCGACCGAGCAGCCCCGTCCTGGCTGGAGAAGACGCCGTTCCTCGACCGAGCAGCCCCGTCCTGGCTGGAGAAGACGCCGTTCCTCGACCGAGCAGCCCCGTCCTGCCTGGAGGAGAAGCAGCTTGCCTTTATTCACATTCCCAAGGGACCGAGCAGCGACTTCGGTAGGTATATAAACAGTGCCTAGGGATAAGCTGCTTATGTAGTTGTGGGCATACGTTGGAAAAACGTTTCTAAAATGTTTGTTCATGCAAGATAAGTTAGCAAGCCTGTACTTTGAAACATGTAACATTTCAATGGTAGTGTGTTCTTTATCTTCACTCTTCAGGAAGACAAAGGCAGTCCACCTAAAGCATGACCCCGTGGTTCAGTGCGTTGCTGCTGCCGGGACTCGTCCTGCTGTCCATCCAGCGGTTCTCCGTCAGCGCCGACGAGGAGTGCCTGGAGAAGTTCAAGAGAGGGAAAAACGACTTCTTTGTGGACGTGACCGAGTCTGTGAACGAAGGAGCCACCTTGCTGGCCTCCCCGTCCGTCCACCAAGCGGAGGAGTGTGTGTGGGCTTGTTGCGCCATGAGTCTCTGTAACCTGGCCATGCTGGAGCGCTCCTCCGACGGCGGCTCCATCAAAGCTTGCTATCTCTTCGACTGCATGTATGGGAATCAGCACGTCTGCAGTTTCGTGAAGAATAAGGGGTTCGACAGCTACATCTTAAACACTGTCTATGAACGCTACCTGGGCCACCACATCAAAAACCCAAGTGAGTCCGAATTATTGTCTAGCATTCACTAAGGATGCACAGAGCCCTTGGTTACATCTGTATTGGCACTGAACATTACTTCACTTTCCCCAAAAAGACAAGCACCTTCGTGTTTTAGCTGTTCATGAAAATGATTATGAAATGTTTATGAAAAAGTATAAATCGCACTAATCCTACATTTTTTGATTATATGTTTTATATATGGTGGTGTTAATAAGAGGCAGTGCATTTTAATTTGGAGACACTTGTCTATCTTCCTGCAGGTAAAAAAGACCGACCTCCTGTGGCCAATGCTGGAGCGGACCAGTGGGTTCAGCCTACGAATCCTGTGTTTCTAAATGGCTTCCAGAGCCGAGATGACCATAAGGTTGTCAAATATGAGTGGCGTTTGCTAGAAGGGGACCGCTCGGTCATTATGGAGGTATACACACTGAAAGAATGTTTTCAAACATTGATTTCTGTCATTTGTGATACTGATATTGTTTAGGCTGTGCAGTGGGTAATTTACTTTACTCGGGTAGTTATTTGGTTGTAACTGAAGAGAATTATCAGTTATTTTAGCGTGGTATTCTTTCATTCTGCTAGTTTATATATAATGTACATGAGGTGTGTTCTTTTGTGTTTGTAGTCAGGAGAATGCAGGAGCTTCGCAATATCCCTTTGACACACCCAGTCCCTACTGTGTTTAATTCACCACCACTATACCAATTAAATAGTAGGCTTTCATGATATGCATTTTTCATTTATGGTATTGTGTTGCTGTGTACATAGCTTCACAAGTAAAATCAGCCGTTCTTGACAGGTATTTGCCATGTAAGATGCAGATTATGAGCAGGGTTGGCTCGAGTATTGCAGTGCCATGGCATCATGGTCTAAGTGACCTTTGGATTTATATGGTGGTTCTTTTAAATTCCAGAAAACCCAACTGGAAGATCAGGTGAGCCTTTCCAACCTGTCTGTGGGAGAGTACCTGTTCCAGTTGACCGTTACTGATTCGAATGGGCAGTCTGACTCCGACGAGATGACTGTGAGGGTCTTGAGTCCAAAAGAAACATGGAGTGAGTACCTTTAAACCATCTCGTCTCAATGAGATTTACCATGGTTATGTCATGTAGTAAAGCTATGGGTGACTCGAGCACAGGTCATTCATACACAAGAAAAGAACAAAAGCATTTTGGATGGAAAACCAACCTAAACCAGCCTACTTTCATGATGGTTTGCTCCATGGTGGTACAGCTTGTAATTTTATATGTTTAACTGAATATGAATACACATTGATAATGGAACAAATGGGCCACTTAAGAGCTGTCACTTTGTCACCTCAATACTGTACTGTAAATAAAATGTTTATTGAGGAGACACAAAGATTACTGATTACTTAGCACTCTGAAAAAAGTCAGCATCGGAAGGTGAATGGATGGTATCGTTTGGAGTGTAATATGAGAGTGGGGCAGCATAATGGAGGCTTTACAGTCCCAGATGAAAGTCTGACAAAGCGTAGGCCTAATATCACTACACTGTGGACTTGAAGTACTGCTGACTGTCGGGGAGACTTAAGAACTCAGATGTCAAGCTGACTGGCCTGTTTGACCATCCAGAGCTGCTGTTCTTTGTTTGCTGTGTTTGTGAAGCATGGCTTTTAATTCTGAACTGCTTGTCACTCCTGTTGTCAGTAGTTCTGTATTTAAATGACAACGCTTAAATGGAATGCACCTTTGTGCTACTTTTGGTTTAAAAAAAAAAAAAATCCGTGCGTTCATTTCCTATTTCACATAGTGTCTTATGCAATCTTATCCTTTAATGTATAATTTACTGTGTCACCCTATAGCACACATTATAAATGGTCCACCCATGATAATTCTTCTGTATGTTGCCTAATGACTTTTGCTGTTGGGAGTGTAAATTTAGTGTTCTGCTGTACATATTGAAATTGCAGTGTATTTCCATGATGCATTGCGGGGTGTTATTTTGCCTACTTCTATGGATTAAGCGTTCCTTTTGTATGATTAATTTGCAGCCACACCATGAGTCGAGGAATAGCTTGACATGAGTAATTCTTTACACCACATGTTCTGGGGGACTACTACTTAAAGTGAGATGCGACGATGGCTTCAGTGTTGGCTTTCTTTTATTTCCGACAAATTGGATGGATCTCTGCTTCCCGAGAATTTCCCTCTGAAGGCAGAAGTGTTCCCATCAGGGGCTTAGAGAAGCCACTCCTTATCTTTGGAACCTGTCTGGCTTGTTTTACAGCTGAATTGTGATTTCACAAGTGGAGAACCATGCCCACTGGAAGGGGTGTTTTACACTGGGAGGCTTTGAACCGAAACTGTAACTTTGCACTGCTGTGCAGTACCTGGCATGTTAGGATAACAAAGATAAAAGCAGTCTCGGTTTTCCAGTTTCTATGCCTGTTGTCACTGTTTCCCATTTAAAAGCACTGGATCTGCATTGACACCTACTGGAATGTAGGAAACATCAGCTTAAAAACCGATAAATGGATGAATTTCGGGGTAAACTATGATGCTGTGTAAGAGGGGTGTCTGCTCGTACTCTCGACCCCTGAGATGGATGTCCAGGCCAAGGGGCTCTGTGCCTTGGCCCATCGGCACAGCCGTGGGTGCCGACTGGGTCTCTGTTTTGATCGGTCACACTTGACTGCGCAGTCTGGCTCGTGTGGCATGGCAAAGGGCATGATGCATGATTCATTTGCTTTATCATTCAGACACTTTGTCACGTGTAGGATGATGAGGAGGTAAGGGGCATCGCACAAGAGTAACACATGCAGATGACTGCATCAGTCTGTGCTTCCAATATGTCTGTCGAATGAAGTTTGTATGAGAACATGCCTTAAATTGTGAGACGAGCAGGCTAGGTGGTGAACATGCCATGCAGTTGTTGTGGATGCTGTGGGTGGCTTGCGGCCATGGCCCTGTGGTAGCTGTGCTGGGGTGTCAGCGACGCTCTGCCTTGTCCTTAACACAGCTAGCTTCGTACCTTATTTTCCCTGTCTGGAGAGAGCGTTCCGGTCACTCATTAGCAGGGTGGGCTGCTGCTGGGTGTTAAGCTTCCTGTGTAATGCGACCCCACGGTAGAAATTAGGGGTGTAACGGTACAGTTTTTCCACAGTTCGGTATGTGTCACGGTTTTCGGACCACGGTAACGGTATGGTTTCGGTATCTTTAAAAAGAAAATGAAAACACATCAGCCTTTAATTAAACAATGGACTTTATTTAAAGCATAAAATAGACATTCAAAATAAAGTTTAACATCAAGTGAGCTTCCTGTTTAAGCATTCTGTGTTGTAAGCTTTGACAACCTGTAAGTAGCGTAATTTGCCTTCTCTATTTAATTTAAACAGGCTACATACTTGTATAGGCAATATTAAATGTAAAAATAATGAGGTACCCTAATGAAATTTTACCCTAATGAGTTTGTTTACCGTCTTTTTTTCCCTTGTTATTGTATTACACGCCGAATCTAAAATGTTCCCACACCGCGGATTTGAGAGACAGTGGGACGTCTTCAAATCAGCTGCTCTCTGTCTCCCTACTAGCACACGCCATTGTCAAGTTTGAGCGATGAGAATATTTGTTTTAGTTTAGCTTCTCTTCTCTAACTCATATCTGCATACAAAGCACTGACAGCCAGGAGGCGGATAACTTACAGCACCTGTTGTATAATGACATTTAAACTCTAGCCCTCAAATAAGACAACCCCGGTTTTTAGATGTATTTTTTTTTTTGAGGAAAAAATACGTCTTATTCACGCCAATACGTATAGGAAAATGACAGGCGTATCGTCATACCGTGGTTCATGTGTGCGTACCGGACGGCTTGATAATGTACCAAATGCCATTACACCCCTAATAAAAATGAAGTCGGCATGGGGCTTACTGGGGATTCTCCAGTTGACTTTGGGCTCTGTGTCCCCTGAGTAGAGCTCACATCCTGTCCCGCCAACTCCGACACGCTGTGTGAAATGCCTCAAATAGCAGACGTTGGGCCATTGTTTGTAGCACTGTCCAGGGCTGGTATAACGTGTGTGTGTTTTTTTTTTTTTTTTTTTTTTTTTTTTTTTTGTACCATCAAGTGTTTTTAAACCTTTCCTTGTCCAGGAGCAGCTTGACACTGAGCAGGCTTCAGGAGTCTTCCAATGCCTTTGTCTTATTCAGCAAAGTGAATTTGCCCAATTTTATTAACTTAATTACCTGCCTAAAATCAGATTAGAAGGAGAAAATCTGTAAGACGGACACTTCTTGCTGAGATCCTGGTCAGATAAAGCGATTAGAGAGAGGATGGATGAATAGACAGCTGGATGGAAACTGTCATGAAATAATTTGCTTAAAATTGCTATAAATTCAAACTAATACATTGGGCCCCCTTTGAAACAAAAAGCTCCAGGTAACCAAATGTATCACTTGGAAGTAGAAGATCTGGGTGCTAATTCTCCATAAATGTCTAACCAAAATGAAAATCGAGGTATTGAATATTCTGAAATGCGTTTGAATTTTATCCAGATTGTACCCCATAAAATTGTATGAAACACCTTCACACAGTCATCTCACTGAATTTGTACCAGGGAGGACAAACTCTTGCTCACAAGCTTGGTGTTTTTCCGCCACGAATGGCGGTCCTGTCAAGTGTCCTGTATTAAATGGAAACCTTCTGTATGCCACTTACAGGATACTGTCACGTCCCCAAGAAAGTGGGGCCCTGTCGTGGCTATTTCCAGCGTTGGCATTACAATACCTCAACCCAAAGATGCGGGAGCTTCGTGTACGGAGGCTGCAAGGCCAATTTGAACAACTACATCTCTGAGTGGGAATGCAACAACACCTGCATGGGCGTGTCCGGTAATAGCGTGTGTCAACATGCCTGCTGTCTGTATGAAAGAATATAAAGTCATGCTGTGCTCTGCATTGCCTCTGGCTTTCTGTGTGACTGTGAATAATGCCCAGCACCTCCCTGTTTCCTGTTCTTCCTGTTTTTCATCTTGCAGAGTCCAGTCTTGCCAGCAGGGGTCTCCCTGATCCTGACTCTAAAGGTGACTTGCTAGGCCGGCACTGGAGCAATAGGAAAGGTCAAAAGTCCAAGCCTGCTATCGTATTTTAGGAATAAACTAAAGATGTCCCGTGTCATACTTTGGGACAGTTTAATGTTTTATAGAGAAAGGTGTCAGATGACAGGGATTGAGAATGGAACTGCGTGCATTTTGCTTTGGTTATGGTCTCTGTGTTCTGCACACAGGTGTCGTGTGTGGCACTCAATGCAAAGCCATGCAGTTCTCCTGTGGGGACGGCTGCTGTTTGGACGCAGACATGGAGTGCGATGGTGTGCCGCAGTGCAACAGCAGTAAGGACGAAGCGTCTTGCCAGCTCTGTGAGTCCCGTATCTGGCCGTCCGTCACTGCTTTCAGAAAAGTGGAGCAGCACACCTGTACAAATGACCGAGCACCTAACCAACAGTCAGTCTGCTCTCGCTGCTCATCCCGAAATCAGTCCGTTTAACCTGACTTTCTGTGTCGTCAGTGAATACAACTCTAAGTCACCTGCTGTCTATTCTTGTGGACCAAAAGGAAGGTGAGGCTGATTACCCATAGCTGTAAGTTTGGCCTAAATCCCAGAAATGCTGCGGCGCTCACCGCTCTGCCATCTTCATCACAGCGCGCTGCACAGGACCACCCGAGACCGGGCCTTGCCGGGCCCACCTGAGCCAGTACTACTACGACCCCCTTCGCCAGAAGTGCCGTCACTTTATCTACGGTGGCTGCAGGGGGAACCAAAACAAATTTGAGTTGGAGAGCACCTGTATGGACACCTGCAAATCTGTCACAGGTAGCGCGAATGCTGCACATGTTCCGGCTGGCCAGAGACAAGCGTGTAGCACCTAAAACAAATGCCTGTCTGTCGCAGAACACGACGTCTTCATCAGGGAGGTGTTTGAACGCTCCGAGGATGACCGCAGCCATTCAGGTAGGTGCTTCCAGGTGTGTTTGTCAGTGTAAGCTGCTGGTGGCACTTGTATACCCAGGAAAATTGATGCAAATGTTGGTCACACGAAATGATTATGTGTTTATGCACTTTGTATGTTTGTTAATTGGTAATGACAACTATTCATGGTATTTTTGAAAACATCCTCATTTTACGGCAGTGCTTAACACTTCTGCAGAATGGTGTGTGTGTGTGTGTGTGTGTGTGTGTGTGTGTGTGTAAAAAAAAAAAAAAAAAAAAACACTAAAGCATTAAAATATAGTATATGAACATCGAGGACAGTAGCTGAAAGAACAAAAACATTTTTTTTTTTCACCAACCGAGGAAGAGAAGACATTCACGGACAGTCGTTTGGCTCCACCATGAATGGTCACTGCCTTTTGCCACATAGCATAGAACTTCTAAACTAGAATTCCCCTAAAGGGAACTTTAGCTCAGCTGCAACAGTATAAAGGGTATCACTTTGAGTCTATATCGTGCCAGGGGAGACAGCAGGTAGGCTTGACTTGATCACCAGCAAATCTTAAATGTGTTTCGGCCCTTTCACTGCTTGGGTGGTTTTCTGGGTGTTTTTCCTTTAAGAGTTTCTCTGACCAAGTCTGCTTTCATGTTCTGCTGTGTTTCTCAGCCGCGGTCGTGTTGGGCCTTCTGCTGGGTATCGCCGCCGTGGGCCTGCTGGCGGTGCTGGGATACCGCTTCCGCAAGAGGAGGAAGGAGCAGGGGCAGGGGCAGCACCAGCGTGTACCCGTCAACCCCGCCATGGCCCCTGCCCCTGTTGCGGAGGATGCAGAGCACCTGGTCTACAACTCGACCACCAAGCCCCTGTGAACGCGCGGATTCACATATGCCCCTCGTCGTCAATGTCCCAGTCGTTTGGCCGTGTTCACACACCTACCGTTCTTTACCTCTGTAAGCTGTATTGGTGCGTTAGCAGACAATTTACCTTAGAAACACACAGCAGTCGTTTCATTTCCCGGAAGATTGCGTGACTCAGTTTACTAGTTCAATTTGTGAATTTTGCACTGTTTTGGCTTTATCTTTGGTTTTTGGGGGTTGCGAATTGATGTGGTTTTTGCAAGTTTACTGGTCTCAGGGAAAAGGAGTCTTCAGCTGAAATCTTCAGGGTCTTCCTCTTGTTTTTAGCCTGTTAATTCGGTCATGGTGGGGCCTTTAGCATGTTTCTCCTTCACCTCTGATCTGAATTGTATTTATTTTTAAAATTTAAGCTAGAAGGAGTTGTGCATCCCACCCTGAGGATTGATAAATGCTTTCCTCTTTTACAGCTGCACAAGCGATGGCTTTTGATAGATAATGACTGTTTACACTGGCTGTATAACTGGAGGATGTAATTCCCTAAACATACTTGTAGGGCCTGAGGGACAATGTGTGAAAAATGCATTTTTGAGTGTAGTATTTTAACACTAACAAAAATATGTAGTCTTTTTATCAATATGTATTTGCGTGTGGCAGTTTCTCTTTGAACAGACTATCACGTTTCTGGATAATTTGACTTCCTGTAAGTTTGATTGGCATAAGATTGCTCAGTTTGTGTAACTGGCTTGTGAAATTAATCCCTATACAGTAGAGCAATTCATGCCTTAATATCCATGTAGTGGCAAAGTCATACAGCATCTTTAATCAAAGTTCACTTTCCATTGTTCAGGATGGTTTAATTTCTTTGTTTCCTTCCATTGTATTTTTAGAGTATTGTGGTGTTACCTGTCTTCTGTGAAATATTTAAGTTTTCAGGTTTGTTTTTTGCCTATTCTGCACTGAGTGTTTTTAGGCTGTTTTATATTTTGCTTTCTGTAGAGTAAGTGTACTTTTGTTTTAATGGTATTAAATTAATTTCCTTTTGTACAGCTAAATGCAACATCTCAAATGAAGAGTGGTGTTCGTTTACTGCTAATGAAGACATACCAACAGCAAAAAGTCAAGTCTGAAAGTAGAATGCTTCATGAAGCATTTGGAGCTGACCTTTTGCAACAGGTTTCGGAGCAGCTGTGACCTTCAGTAGTCCGGCATGCTTTGTTTTTACAGTGCTGCCTGATGGGTTGGCATGTTTCTCTGTTTGCCAGCCAACATCCACCAGACTAGCAGCTTTGAGGCTCCTCATTTCCACCTATGAAAGCAGGCAGCTGTGGGTGCTACAGTAACGGGTGACATCTTTGTTCAATATATGCTCAGACATTCTCCATAATAGTGCTGAAGCACCAATTTAATGCCGTTTTATCTCTCATTTCTGGTTCTGGCACTATTTTCCATTGTCATATTTACTGACGATTTGACACCTACAGAATTGCCTTTGCTCTCCTGCATGAGAGTATCTCCATGCAGCAGGTGAAAGGTCAGTGCAATACATCTGTCTGTGAGCTGTGTGGTATGTTATGCAGTAGATTTTTTTTTTTTTTTTTTTTTTTTTGGTCTGCTTCCTTAGATACAGAGGATGTGAAGCCACTGGAAGATGACTTAATGTCTTAACATTGCTGTGGATTATCATTACTGGTTCAATAAACATTCCAGGAATATTTTTTGGCTCATGTCCTATCATTATACTGAAGAGGGAGGGTGACATTAATTCCACGTGCCCAGAATTTGTTACCGGGGTTCCTGTTCCTAGCATGTTATCCATATTGCTTTTTTTTCCCCCTGCTGCGGTGAGATCCAGGTCTGCTTTTCCTTACACTCAGGTAGGACTCTTGATGCTCTGGTCTTGTGTAAAAGTGACTTCTGAACAGCAGCCTCGCTATAAAATTCATTTTTGTAAATCTCCTGCCATAGTCTCATCAAAACCAATAGGTGACGATGGTCCTGATTCAGTGTTGTGGTTGTCTCTTTCAGGCCATTCTTGTGGGGTTTAGCAGCAATGCCCTTAAGTGTCTCTCCCTGTCTCCTTGCTTTGTCTTCAAACCATTTCCAGTGCTGTTCGCATTTGCTAAATGCGTTCATGGGTTTTTTTTTTTTTTTCTAGGCTGTTCCCTTTGACACATTTAAATACTCTGAAGTTTTTGTGACATGTCTGCACTGACCTGACGACTTGGACCACTGTTGGTTGTTTCATGCTGTTTTGAAAATGCTCATGTGAAAGTGACTGTTTATAGATATGCTAACATTAGGGTGGCTTTGTGGCTCCCTCAATGGTACTGTTGCCCTAGGCCTCCAGTATTGGGGGTTTGAATCCCACTTCTGCATGTGGCGTTGGTATGTCCTGTCTGGGTTGGGTGACTTTCCCCTTGGGTGCTCTGGGCTCCTCACACTGTGAAAAGACATGCAGTTATACATGACTCTAAATTGTCATGCGCCCACCCTGTGATGAACTAGCATCCTGACTTTGGGGTGTTCCTGTGCTCTGCCCCTGGGTTAGGCTCCGGCACAACCTTAACCAGGATAAAGGGCTAGAACACATTTGTTATCTTGGCCACCCTCTCTGTTACAATTGCAATTTGATCATTTTAATTATAGTTTTACATTTTTTTTTAAATGATGGAAATCGCCTACTCCATCCCACCTTTTGTTCAATGCCACTTAAATACCCATATGGTGAATAGATAGACTAAAGAGAATATTTTAAATGAAAACTGTCATCTTACTAGTATTACCTACCAGTCCTTTCTCTGCTGTTTTGTCCTCTTCTTTTTGATAGACTTGGGATGCCTGTTTAAAAATGCATAACAGTAAGATTTATAGCTTAGAACAATGCATTATTAAAATGAATTATCATGGAGTATTTTTAGACATTACCTTCCACTTCATTTTACAAAGAATGAATTCTTTATACGTCTATTTTCTGGTCACTTACTGCAGGCTTTCCTGCATAGCACATGATACTGTGATAGGGCACACCTGGGCTGAGATGCTAATTCATCACAGGGCACATGCTCTCAGTGGTACACTGGAGGCAGTATAGAGACACCAGTTAGCCTAATTATTTGTCTCTCTACTGTGGGAGGATACTCGAAAAACAGGGGGAAACATACAGACTCCCCTCACACAGAGCGGAGGTGGGACTCGAACCCAAAACCCTCTGAGGTGTGTTCGTCAGTGGAAGAGTGCACTTGTATATTTATGTAATTCGTACAGACTGTGACACGCAGGTGACATCCTTGTCTCGTAGATAAGAATGTAAGTGTGGGGCTGTCTCTTGTCTTGATTGTGACAGACACTTGACATCAGAACTGTGGGACACCTTTGCTGTATTTTGCTTTTTAGTGTGGTCACCGATCACATTTAAGTGGCTGTGGTATACAGATGGGCGAGCGACGCATGTCTTTTCAAACTTTAACTTTCGTTGCAACCGTTCGATAATAAAAAATAAACTCGTCCCCTTAGCCGGTAGTTGTTACATGGGTTTCTTGTCAGTGTTGCCTAGTTTATTTCGTAGTTTAAAACGGAGTATCGTGTATGATTTATAGAATTTATCCTGTTAACCTCTTCTTGGTTTTGTAATTTATCCGTTTTGTATGTAGTGCCTCGAATGCATACATAAAGTTATGCCTGTATACAGGTGTATGTGTCAGGGTAATACCTGAGACATGAAGAGTAGGACCTGATGACAGGTATCTGTCACATTCATCGACCATCACCCGGATGCCTACATCCCGCATCTCCGAAGTTTCTTCCTCCTCATTGCGACTTTAAATTGTTTCTGGTGCAACAAAGATGTGAATAATCGCTGCGATCCAGTACAGTTATATTGTAGAATTCAGGAAATATGGCATGGCAAATTTATTTATATAGGGCATTTCATACACGTGCTTTACAGAGACAGCGACAGAAAACATAGGAAAATTAAAATGCAAAGTTAAGGAAATGCGTTTAAATCACTTCAACAGCAATAGAAATAATTAAGTGAAGACTAATCAAAGACATCTATTGTAAAATATAGCAAGTGGTGAGTCAGGTTGCAGAGCTGTTTCACATTTATTGGTACTACCTGGACTCATGTTAAATTTAACATCTTCATCAGCTCAGCCAAGTAGCCGGACATTTTATCCAAAAACCTTTTTTTCATTTGCTAAGGGGCTAGACTTTGGCCACTGATCAATTTTCCAGCATGACAGCTAATGAAACGGACACCTTGACCTACAGCGTTCAATCCCTTTGAAAACCAATGGCTTGAATTTTAGAACAGAGTCTAAAAATCCATGTAGTGGCACTTGTTTTTTTAGAAATAAATTTCCATTGGTGGAAACTCACCGTCAGGGTTGGGTGTCACATTCCTGCCTCAGTTCACATGTGTGAAGTTTGCATGTTCTTTCTGTGCTGATGTCTTTTATCTGTGCCCCCCCCCCCCAGTGAAAACATGTTTAGGCAAATTGGTGTCTCTTAAGAGTGCATGTGTGTATGTGCCCTGAATTGGCCTGCCATCCTGTTCATGGTGTAGCCCTGCCTTGGGCCCTGTGTCGGCACAGATAAGCCCCACCCAGGCATGTTGCAGCAATGCATAGAACAAGTGCTTATGGAAGATGGATGGATACATTGATTGGGTTCAATGACGAATGTAAAATGCATTAAATATATTGGAAAACTATAGCATAGTTAAATTTCGTCGTTACTGTTTAAGTCAACGTCTGTCATATGTCACCTTATATGTATATATAACTGCCACGATATGATATGTATCATCGATTTATTGATTGTATTCATTTGTTGCTGTAATCATAGTTGTGTACTTATTTATCTGCGGTTTGCTGCAAACAATGTGTTATTGTTATACAATGACGAAATCTCGAATCTTTTACCCTTCAGAAAGCTAGCCATCTGCACATCGATGTTGTATACAGTTCTGTAACTCGCTGTACTCTGGTGCAGAGCAGAGGAGCTGCACTGATGCTGGGTTCTCATCCATTTTAGACCACCACTTTAGGCCCATCCTAGGCCTCATCCCTGTAATCAGGTGAGTAGCATGTCAGTAACTGAAGTAGCCGTTTTGAGTGGGCTATCATACTGTAGCTTGTTGAATATGTGAGTTTTTCAATATCAAGGGCCCAGGAACACAACCTAAATAGATGTGACACATTTTCAGGTATTCCTCTTTCTCCTGGAAAGGGATTAAATGCATACTGTTGGAACTACACAACATTACTGCCACACACAACATAAAATGCTACGTCCCCAAAAAAACTCACTCGTTCGGTTAAATTGATCTGTACAGCCACACGCCAGAACAGTGCAATGAGTGCAGTATCTTATCAGGTTACAGTTCAAACATTGGCTGCAAGAGGAGTCAGCAACCAGTCAATTGCTGGGGTCATCAGGACAGCTCGGTGTGCAGAAAGAGTTTCACAATTCGGTTAAAAATTGGAAGCATCCTCTCTGGTTCAAACTTTGGACGCAATGTCCAGATTACGTGTTTAAATAGCTGCATTGTTGAGAATTGTTTGCACCAAAACAGTGATGCATTGTGAAAGACTGCTGGGTTAAAAAAGCATTTCTATTGATTGAGCCTTTTCAAAAATGAAATCCTTGGCTACAGTTTTTTTTCTTTTTTTTATTATTAATGTGTAAAATTCAAACTTGGGCTTCTGCTGTACAACTGTCTTTTTATCACTGGGATTTTTCAACCTTTGCCTTTCCGTCCTTAATTTTCGGTCTCAAATCAAGTCAAAAGGCCTGAATGGACCAGCATGAACCAAGAACTACAAGTGTTGAAACATTTGCACTTTCTTTTTAAATAATAATTCTGTGGGTAGGAGTACTTTTTTGGCTTGGGACGGTCCCTCCAGGGTCTCCAGTCTTCATTGGGTTGATGACGATTCCCAAACAGTCTGCTAAGAAATGACTGTGGATACCTGCAAATGTCACTTTTTTAGTACCACGTCAAACAAAAGACAGCTAAACAGCTGTCAAGGACAGAACAAGTTATGTGGAAAGGTTATACACTGAGGTGCTGATGAATCCTATCGTAGTCTACAAGGCCAGTTGAGTAGACCTAAAAATAAACAAACTATTGAGTGGATACCAAGGCTGGATATTTGCAGCATGTGGGTATTTGCAGCAAGCATAAATCGAGATCCCAGGAATGAAGCGATGAGCAAGGACAGTGAAGCAGAGGTTCAGAGCAGTCCAGTGGACAGTGCAGAGGGGGAGCTGTATGGGTGAAACACCAGGCAAGAAGACTGGGACAGCAGGCACTGGGACGGGACCAAACAGCAGAGGCAGCAAGCATGAATTCCATCTACAGTTAAAGTGGCAAGTGCTTATGTGAGCATCCTATGGCTGCAGATTCAGGGCTGTGTTTTAGAATTGCCGTTGACATGATGACTGAATGCTTGTTTGCTCACAGTTCTTTAGTTGGTATTTGCTATGTGTAGCTACAGTTGTTTTTGAATTGTTTAAGAAACTGAGAAAATACTTTAACTTGCTAGCAGAATCTGCCAGACAAATTGGCTCTCCTGGACCAGAGAATAGAACCAACGTCGAAGAGATCCTATTTTCAGCTGTTGCTCAATTCTCTGAATCTACCTTGAAGTGTTCTGCGTTCCTATGGAGGATTTGCGGCATTTCGAACAACCGGAATGTTTCTCTAGGTGCCTCGACCAGTGAACTTAGTGCAGAGACCATACTATCGTGATGAAACAGCTGTAAAAACCGACGGTGAGTATGACAGCAGGATAGCGTGGAGTGCAGCAGTAATACGAAGGAGTGCTGTAGTAGTTATCCTGACAAAGTAATAATTCTTTGGGACCGAATGCTTAAAGAGCCAGTCTGCTCTTAAAGGGTTATTTTGTGCTTGTATTTCAGCCCTATATACCGCCGTACTTCTCTGCTTCTGTGCCTGTTTATTGTTCAGCCTGTGGCGCACTTAGCCTGCGTGTGCGGGATATTCTGGTGAAATCGTCTGATTGATAGAAATTCCGCAGCAGTGCCCCTTTGTTTACCCATCTAGATGGAGCAAAATTGCAGTTAGCTAATGGAGATTGTGGTCATTTTCTGTTTTTACTGGGTGTGTATTCTGCTTGGGATGATGTCTGGAGCACCTACCTCTAACCTTTATTGCAATAACAGGTTTTTGTGATGTAAAGCCAGAAATAAAAATGATGTTCAATATTTTCTCACCTTTACTGTGTGGCCAACAAAATTCAATAGAAAAGCAAATGGGGGGGGGGATGTCCATTGTATGTTAAAAATATGTAGTAGAAATATAAAATGTCCTTTACATTGTCTTGCATGCAGTTATAATTCAGAAAAATGAACAAATATATACATGTTATAGATTTGTAGCATTATTGTTTTGTGTTGTTTATCATTTCTGAGTTCAAAATGCTGACAGAATGATGCTGTGTCAGCAATATTGTTTGATTAGGGGCCTCAAGTGGAGTGGAATTTAGAAAAGTGGTCAGTTTTTATTAGAAATGTTTGTGTGCAAAGTGTATGGTTGTGTGTCTGTGCATGTTGAACAGTTTTCCCTTCTTTTCATGCAGGAAAGCCTCAGTAAGGCAAGGGACTGTCAATCAGCAAAAAATACTATTATTGGGACCAGAATATGAGGCCTCGCCTAACAAATATGAAAAACTGTCAGATATTAAGAGAAAATATGTACCTCTACTATGCAATGTAATTTATATGTGGAAAAATTTTAAGTAAAATCGGGAAGAGTTCCACTGCATTAAAATATTTAATGATTGAGTGCTGGTTCTGAATTGTACTTGTCTCATGTAGCCATATTGACCAGGAAGTGATTTTTGACAGCACTTAGTGGTGGTGATGAGCTACCTTTACCTATCATACCTTTCAACTGTGTTTTTGTAGCTCATCTGGCCCTCTGCCATGCCTGAGTGGAGTATACCTTCTGAAGTCCCAATGGGTGAAGGTAAAGCTTCTCTCCGTTTCTGTCATCTCCTTATTCTCGTGCTAAATCTGTACCTCGTTCCTCATGCTCAGTCTCCTAATGAAAGGTCAGCCAAACCTGGCCACGTTTGCCTTTTTAATTTGGTCAAGGATTGCTGTAATCCTAAGCCCACCAAGGTAAGTTATTACTGAATTAACACAACTCTCCAGTAGTTAGACAGTTGTTAGTGTTTTAACACACATGTTTCTATTGACAACAGCACTTTCTCGGAAGGATTAGTGATGTCAGGGTGAGCAAGTAGTCAAGTCACCATAAGAGGGGACACCGAGCCCATGGGGGTGCGGGGGGAGGGCGTTGGTGGGTGTGTTTATTTGTTGTATTTGGATAGAGAGTTTTAATTTACGCCACGGTGTGTTTCTTGTTTATCAGAATGTTTTGTACGTAATGTTGTTCTGCTGGATTTCTCAATAAAAATACTTTGACAAAAAAGAGACCACAGAGAGACCAGGAGGAAATAACAGGGAAAACATGTAGGAAAAATGTAGAGACATGTAAATAGATTCTGTTTCTTAACTGCATATAAAAGTTGAATGAATGAATGAATGAATGAATGAAACGGTTTGTTAAAGCGATCAGGGATTTCATAAATCTGACATTTCAGAGTTGAATACGTGTAGTAGAATAAACACTTGACATATCAGGCTTGTCGTAGACAAACTCAGGCAGCTTCACATGGTGGGAAACAGTTGAATATTCAAAAAGGAAAAATTGGTGTAATGATTTCAGGGATTGTAGATAATCTGCTTAGTAGAAGGAAAGATGACATCGTCTCGCAAATTATTGTTCACGATGAATTATGTGTGTGTTCAGACTGTGTAAGGGGGTCTCCATGGAGTATGGTTTGTGCTTTGACTTGTGATGACATCTTACCTTCAAGGCAGAGCTGTCATTTAGAACCTCAAAGATAAATTTAAAGTACCTCAGATGGTTCATACTGAACTAATGAACTAATATCTTCCTTGGCGATATTTTGCCTTACTCCCCATGAATGAGAGAAGATGCAGGAAAATGCCAGACTGACTAGTATTTTGCCAGGCATCTTCCATGGGAACAATTCTCTGTCAGGGGTAATATATGCACAGGGAAGTGGTATGGACTCGTGTAATAGCTGGATTATAGCTAGACTGAGGAAAGGGTAGAACATTTTAGAGTTAGCACATGCAGTCAGACAGCACCAGCAATCTCTGTTCCTTCACAGTCATCTAGATGAAGCAGGGTTTCTAGCCAAGCACGATTTTTGAACAGCAAGGCTTCTAAAAGACCAGGATCCTTTAATTCATTCTTATGAGTACCTGGTACATTCAGTAATAGAAGTACAGTATGGAAAGAATGATGCATCATGTTCAATTACGAGGCCTGTCTAAACTGAATTTGACATGCCATAGTTATACACTGACTGTGCCACAGTTCTTCTGTGCCAGTCTGAGATAATTGGCCAGAGGCTGTCTGTGGTGCAGAGAACCACAGTAAATCTGCCGTCTGTGTTACTTTATGAAAGGTGTATACTGCCACTCACTCTCTTTTAGTTAAAAATCCTTGTGTGTTTTATCCATGACTAACTTTTTTGTTTGTGTTTTATGATTCCTTTCCATGAGTAGTTAGCACTTGCGTTTTTGCCTTGCATAATTTCCCTTATCGTTAAAAGAAAATATCCCACGGCACTGTCGGGGGGGGGGAGTATTTGAAGGATAGAAATAAAAGTAATGAATTAAGTTCTGCCTTCCATCAGACGAGAAATGAAACAAATAAGCAATGTGAAAACTGGAAGTCACGCAGCAGGCTGCTTGTGTAATTGATTTGAGATGTAAATAGATTTTTTACATTGTTTTTCCCCTTTTCTCATCTTTGGAGTTCTGTGTATCATTTCCTGCTCCCAGTTTGCAAGTGTCTCTTTTTACGTCATGCTTATATCTTCCTTGCATCGCTAACTACAGGCCATGTACAGTATTCTGTAGTTTAATATGCAGAATGCTAATATTTAGTTCGGTGAAATCATGTATGCAGCCACCTCTGATGCTGTTGCTTTGTTCTCTCTGTCTGCTGGAAACCATGGTAGAGTCAGATTATTGCTAGGAATATTCCAGAAGGGTTTAGTCCCTAATATTCAAGATTGACCTCTTTCTCTCTTGAGGGACTGCTCACTGGTGGCAGGTACGACAGGCTGCAGTTTCACTTTGTATGCAGTTGATCACCTGATCATTTCTAACCGTTAATATGCCATGACGACCTGGGTATTACACTTGCTGGTCTCCCATTTACAGTGCTGATGACACAGTGTTTCATTGGGTGGATACCTGTGAGGAGTGAATACTGTGGCTCAGGTCTGAGGGAAAAGCAGACTCTTGCCGTGCTCACCATGATGACAGTAGTTGGAATCGGACAGAAGTGGGTGGTGCCAGCGTCACGCTAATCGGATCGTGTTTCTCAAGGTCCCTGCGATGTCATTCTCCAGGGGAGACAGGTGTGCATGGCTGAAGGAACCATGTTCTACCACAATCTTGAAAGGTGTTAAGAGAGAATTCCAGGGTATACTTCATTATTCCTAAATTAAAGATTTGGCATGGTATGTACCTACTTTTCACGCATTCATGATGCTTTTCTGTTAGGTCAGACTTTTAAACCCGGTAAGTCTGTAATTTATTAACACTCAATATTAATACTTAAAGATCTAAATGTAGTAGTTTACATATTTGACGGAAGACAGTCAAGTAGATTGGTACTTTGAACTGCTATTAGGAACACGCTATGCTCACTTTACATACTCAGAACTTTTTCATTCCTAGTGAAACTTGCTGCTGTCTGTGTGCTACTTTAAAATCAGATTCTGTTGTCTTGCATCGATGTATATTTGTCTCCAAGAAATCCCCATTCCCGTATTGGACTGATCGAATGAGAAATTAGCAGGTTAGTGCACGAGATGCCACATCAAGACACATTTCATTCAGTGAGAGTGAAACAACAGTCACTTTTAAACTTATTTAAAGCATCACTCAATCTTCCTGTGAAACCCTCCTTGTCTTTGAAAGGGGTCACCTACGTCTGGTAGTTGGAGATATGATAACACAAGGCTTTTTTTTTTTTTTTTTTTTTACTGCAGTGATTTTCAGGTGTTGAGGACCTGCATTTAATATACCCTCCCACAGTATATGTTTAATGGTGCTGGTGTCAAGACTAGGCATGACTAGATCCCTGCATGGATTTGAGGGATTTAATTGTAATCTTCTCAGTGTCCCAGTGGAGCTCCACATTTAAACTAGGCTGATCCTTCAAGATACAAAGTGGAGACAGAGAATTTTGGACACGTAAAGGGGTGAGCCATGCAGAGACTTGGCCAGAGTGAAAGTGGGCATTTGAACGGCTCGTGCCCCTTTATCAATCAGCTCACGGTTGGACAATTGGGAATCCTTTGTTCCTAGCATGGCACAGAAAAAGAAGAGATCTCTTGTAATGTCGCAACAGAGTCCCATTATTCTACTGAAAGAGACCCAGAGATGGGGCCACCAGAGTAAACAGCTGTCCTTGTGAATCGGCAGTTCCAGACATTTCTCTGTGTGAGTGACGTCATCACATTGACAGTGTAATGTGAGTGAATCCGCTGACAGCAGTTGTGTTGCAATGTCCTAAATCCAAAATTCTAATGTGATCTCATACTGAATCTATTTTCAGAGGTAGGCATTGAAGCCAGTCTTCCCTAAATTAAAAAGTAAATGTTTGTTTATTAGACTGTCTGTCAGAGCAGGCTAGTAAGTCCAAATGCAAAACTTGTGAGAATAAGAATCCCCTTCCTAATATCTTCATGATATCTAGTTATGTCCAGAAAAGAATCCTGCTATGTAAGAGAGCTAACCAACCCTGTGATTTGATGTTTGTTTACTCAAAGCTGCATATATGTCAACCTAACTGCACTCAAAATAGTGAGATCTGCAACTGAGAACCATTTCAACATAGCGAGTCTTAAAAAACGTGTGAGCAGTCGGGGTCGTGATGAGAAATTTAGCACAACGGGGGGTGCATGCTTTTGTCTTTAGATGATTAGGCTCCTAACAGTTAACCCTCAACTTAAGAGATGGTATTCAGAATACCTAAATAGGACTTGTTTGGAATGATCAGACTTTTCTTGGCAACTCTGAATTTCATGTGTTCAGTGTAGCATCTTGTTGGCAACAGACCATGCCTGCTCACAATGGAAGAATGTCTGTAAGAAACCTTTCTGTGTGATAAGGATATGAGATTATACCACGAGGATGGGAGGGGGGAGGGAGGCTTAGTTGAGGCCTTGTGTTTACCACACTCTTCTGGTACTTCAGAGCGGGCTGCTGTTAATCAAATATAACCACCTTAAAATCACAGCTTCTCTGGAGAAGTGAAGAAGTGCGTCTGAAATTCCACTCGGCTGACCATTTATAAACAATTCGTCTAACCGTAGACTGAACAATATCAGTACTCTTTGAGTTTATGCTGTAACCCTTTCCAGCTTAATGCAAATTAACTATTCTGGATAGCAGGCCTACTGAGATCTTTTTTGGGAGGCATGGCTCACAGCAGCAGGGTGCTTAATGTGAATACCAATCTTAAAAATATTCCGCTTTCATTTATACACAAACATGAATTTTGAGATTTTAAACACAGCCCCACTGTAAAACAGCAGAGTACCTAGAGATTTTAATGTTGAATTCACCTAAATCTTTGTCTTTCTCTTTCCTTTGCGCAGAGTCTCCCCGCTTGTCCACAGGCTCATCCTTTAGTAGTGAGTGCCTGTCCACAGGCACCATGTCTGACAGCTCCATCTTGATTGGTGGGGACCTGCCTGAGAACGAACGTCCTATGAGCCTTGTGTCCACCGTGTCTTCGAGTTCAAACTCTTCTAAAGAGGAGCAGAGTCTCTACAGAATCTACACTCCTCTCTTAGGATCCACCCACAGCATGGATCTGGAGCCAGGTCCTTCGGAACAACCGCGACTGCCCAGCCTTGGGGATGACAGTGACGAGGGCGGCACACATTACACTGTACAAGTCCCGAAAAACAACAACGCTACAGAACACACTTGGACCGATCACTCCACCCAGTCTCACTGCTCATCCAGCACAGCCAAAAGCATGGCTCCCAGCACTAAGCTCTCTTACCTGGACAGGGTGGTCATGGAGATTGTGGAGACGGAGCGCACGTATGTGAGAGATCTGCGCAGCATCGTGGAGGTGAGCGGGTCAGCTCCTGACGCTCTGAGAGGTCATCGCTCTACCATAAATGCACAAGTGGCTCAGGATTCTCTCTTACAAGACAGGAAATATTCAACACATACACACTATATATATCCAGTAGAAGGTTGACTGAGACCAATGCTGTTCCGTTATAATGAAGCGCTTTGGATGATCAAACATACATGACAACATCCACTTTATATGAAACACAATGACTTAAAAGACTGAGAGAAAGCTAACTGCCACTCTGCATCATGGTCCCCCACTCACATAGGATAACGGTAAAACAGACGTGAATGGATCAAGGTCAAGGGAGATTGTCCACACAGTAGCTAGGCCAACATTTGATTTCTAAGTAATGTAGTGACAGATTAAGACTGTTTCTATGCTATGCTATACTGCATACATCGTTGAAAAAAATATCGGAAAAGAATGCATTAATTAAGCAGCAGGAGTGATGCTTTAGCATAACAGGCAGTTTTTTTAAGGGTGGCTGATCTTTGGTTTGGATGATTGATGTTCAGATAATTGACTGTTTAGGATGTGTATGTGTGTTGTACATGTTCGTATGACTCTGGGATGGGTAGGGAGACTGCGGGCTTCATCGGGGTTTCGATTTAACAAAACACGGAATGGCAGGAACACACACTGCCAAGGTGCCTGGTCTACAAATGAATAAATGGGACAGGATGTGTTGTCTTGTTTGTTTGAGGCCTACAAAAAAACCCCAAAGTCAGCCTTACCTGATGACTGTTACTAATCATATGAATAAAGGGGATTGTCATGCATTGCGAAGCCCACGGTATGATGACACACGTCCTATCATCCATGTTGGTGAATTATACATTAAATAGGCCTACAGCTTAAATTGGGCTTATTTCAGAAATTATGTTAAAACTGTTTATAGGTTATTGCTATTTCTTTGATTCATGACTAGATCTATGCCGTTTCTTAATAAGTATGAATAACCGTGAATAAATAAATACTCCATAGAAAGTATAGGCATGTTTTTAATATTCAGAAGTTGCATTCAGCTACATGCTTGCATATTTCTAATCTTTGCGTGTTTTCAACATTTTTCCCCCATTGAAAGTCATAGTAAATGGTATAGCTGCCCTACATGTTCATGATTGTGACTCTGCTTACACAATATAGATAAAAAAAAAAAAAAAGGTCATTTTCTGTTTTAAAGACTTTTAATTTGTTGTCTAAGATACTGATTTGGTATCTTTGCTGAGATACGAAATCTAGTATCACTTCGAAAGTCAAAATTTTGGTATGGCTTCAATCCTAAAGCCTACTCGCATGTAAATCAGTTCCCTCCTCTATGCCTATGAAAAAATACATTTCCAGTACAGTCTTTCCACTCGCAGTTTCAAATGTGATATCTTGGACACTGACTAACTGTGAGCCCATCCTGCAGCAGCTGGCAAAGTGTCTAACACAACAAGATGGAACTCCGTCGAGAATTCTGCGGTCAGGCATGTTGGCTACATGTAGGCCAGCGTTCTGTAGTTCAACCTGACTGCGTGTTTGCAGGTTTTAGACAAGAATTATGTTACATGCATAGTGTATCCTGTAGTATGTCATATATAGTGTAGCATACGAGGATGTTATGAGCGGTAGCGTTTTGTGGATTGTTTACCGCTAATTAAAGTGCATCAGTCATGTCACTGTGCCTCTTCCCAGGACTACTTAGCTCACATCATTGACACCGCTGACTTGCCCATTCTCCCAGAACAAGTGGGCGCTCTCTTTGGGAACATAGAGGACATCTACGAGTTCAACAGGTACGTCGTAGTCAGTACATCACATCATTTATTGGACTGGTACAAGGGCTAGAAAAATGCTGCCTTTATGAAATGAGAAACACCGAAACAGAGCCAGCCATGACTGGTTTCATGCTTGCTTAAAAACTCAAAATGAAGTAATGACACTGAATTCTAAGTTATGTGTGTGACCAGAATAAGGCAGTTATAAACTAAACATTTTAGAATTAATTATTAGTACTGATGTCACATCTGGACCAGCACGCTGGGTCCCCGGAGTGCTGACCGGGGTTTTGTGTGTTCCCGCGTTTACTCGTTGTGTGTTCCAATTGCACTGATTGCTCTGCCGTGTTCCACCTGTGTCATGTTATTTACTGTAAGTCAGCATCTCTCCTCTTGTCGTTGCCGTGCATTTGTTTGTGTCACTGCCAGTCTTGTTCCATACCTATTTTGTGTCAGTTCTTAGCTTGTTCCATTCCCTCCCCCAGTGTTGCCTGTTCGTCCCCTAGCTTTCGTCCTATTTCCCATAAGCTGGTGCCTAATTTTCTCTTTGTGTTCAGGGCAGAGCCCAGCAGTCGTCTACTTTTGTTTCCTCATTTAAACATCTTTCATACTGCATCCTCGTCTTGTTTCTCGGCCCAGCACCCCGTGTCTGGTGACAGCCGGCTTATAACGTTGTGTTGTTCTTTTCTTGGCTTCTTGTGCTTTAACATTTTAACATCTCTGTAGCTGTCATGCGTGATTTATTACTTGTACCTGAAAAAGAATTTCGAAGAACTCGACATGAGGCGGTAGATTATCGATTTCTGAGGTGCTACGAGGCTGTTCACGTTGACAGGTTTGGTTACTGTTTCCACCCCAGGCCAAACGCTTATTTAAATAGCCACTATACACAGATATGGGCTTCAATTTAAAAAGCACTTCTGTTCCGGCCTCAGTAGTCTGCACATGTGATCCAGCCTCCAAACCAGTCATCTTCTCTGTGTTCCAGCGAGCTGCTCCAGACCCTAGACATGTGTGATAACGACCCTGTGGCCATCGCCAGATGCTTTGTGCACAAGGTGCGTTGATGTCTTGGGGACATCTACCAGTGAGTGTTGCGTAGTGTGTGACTTTTGCATGATGTTTAATGGAACTATGGCAGGAAAATGTTGTCAACCACTCTGCCCCCATTCCATTTCCATCCACAGACCGAGTATTTTGAGATCTACACGCAGTACTGTACCAACTACCCGAAGTAAGTAAGGGCCAGGAGACAGGGCAAAAGTGGGTCAAAGCAAGACTGCAGTGTGTGAAATCATTAATCAGGGATGGTATTGAAGGCACTAAGGGCCACTCATAAATATTTATGTACTTGTTGTAACATATTATGCCTTCAGCAGTGTGAGTGCTGAATTGTCATTTTGCTCCTGTACCATTTTCATATTTTAGACTGAAACTGGATAAAGGGTACGTGTTGTACACCACTGGGGTTATAGACATCTGACTGATGCCTGTGTGCCATCTAGTGTTAGCAAAAAAGAACACGCAAAATTACTAAAGTGAAGTCTCTTGCCCGGAGATGGACAACTGGGTGAAATGTGGGAGAGGGTGGATGGGGAAGAGGACGGGCATTGATGAGTGCTCACCTTGATGGAAGGATATATGCTGTGAAACTTCCCTGTACTCATTCCTTCTCACAGTTCAGTGGCTGTGTTGACAGAGTGCATGAGGAGCAAGACTCTGTCAGACTTCTTTCGGGATCGACAGGCCATGCTGGAGCATTCGCTGCCCCTGGGCTCCTACCTGCTCAAACCAGTCCAGAGGATCCTTAAGTACCACCTGCTACTCCAGGTACAAGATGCTCTTGATGGCCATTTGCTGGCTCTGCTGTGTCGCTCAGCGTTTCTGCTCATGCTTTGTCGGTTGACCCGGGAAGGAGATTGCCAAACACTTTGACCCTGAGGAGGAGGGCTATGAAGAGGTAGAAGAGGCCATCTACACCATGACAGGTGTGGCCTGGTACATCAACGACATGAAGAGGAAGCATGAGCATGCTGTGAGACTGCAGGTCAGCAAATATTCCCACACACGTGCGCTCAGGGGCCACTATTTTATTTTAGGTAGATTTTAGGTATTCTGTTTTTTAGGTAGATTCATCGAGTTCCAAGCAGAATCCACTTCAGCTGCCAGAACCGCTTCAAGGATTCTAGAATTCTGTGTTCAGAGCTGCCTTGCTGTACACCACTGAGTTGATTTTTTTGCACTTGCGGCTTTCCTGTTAGCTTCACCAAATCTTAGCTCTCTCATTAATAGGATGCTTGTCACTGACTGGGTATGTTTTCTTTAGCACACCTTTCTCTGTAAGCTGTAGACCTCACTGCCTTATCACGGTGCTCTCTTACTGATTCTAAGGGGGTGTTGTCTAAACCTCCTTATATCATTAGATGTACCATGTCTTACGTGAATCTGCGCAACGTTGTCATGTTGTCAAAGTATTATTATTCTCGTCTAAGCTCTGTGATGCATGACTTGTACAGTGAGATGAAATTTAATTTCTCTGGTTTTTGTGAAAAATGGAAAATAGACAAGTGATTAGAGTAGAAACTCGTCTTTCAGTCACAGCTCTGTGAATCACTCTTTAATTAGTTTAGACAGTTTTCATAATTGTCTGACACTAGGCCAACGTTCTTTGATTAGTTTAATAATCCCAATAGCACTGATAATCCTGTTCTTTGCTCCTACCTGTAGGAGGTCCAGTCTCTGTTGATCAACTGGAAGGGGCCCGACCTCACGACCTATGGGGAACTGGTTCTGGAGGGCACCTTTCGTGTCCACCATTCCAAGAATGAACGGACGTTCTTCCTCTTTGAGAGAATGCTCCTCATCACTAAGAAGCGCGGGGAGCACTATGTCTACAAGACACACATCTCAGTAAGTGATCTAAGATGACCAAAGGGCTTCCCTGTCAAGAGGATAAGCAGTGAGGTGGTGGGCAGGGTCCTGTAGTAATTGGCCAAGGCAGTGTTTCACTGGGCAGGAATTTTGGGAACAGGGCTGTTGTTTTATTTCTTTACTGGGCATGTTTATTTTCTGACATTTCTCCATGTCACCTGCTGCAGTGCGCAACGCTGATGTTGATCGAGAGTGCCAAAGATTCCCTGTGCTTCAGTGTCACTCACTACAGACACCCTAAGCAGCCCCACACGGTACAGGTGGGTCTAGGTGTGCTTCCATCATTCTTATTTTTAAATCAAGGAAAGGACCTGGCTGTTTAGGCTTATGGATTGAAAATAGTAATGAGCAAATCCCTGGATTTGTACCATTGACCTCAAGTGCTCTCAGACTGGATTGATTTCACTGTATGACCTTGTATGTTATTGGATTGGCCTTGTCTATTTAACCATCCAGGTGACTGTATGGGAGATATTAGGAGCAGAAATATTTGGTCCTTTGGTTTGTTTGCGTGATCTTGAACAGCTATTGAATGTCTTGGGCACAGTTTACTGCCTCTTTGTTTCTCTTTATGACCTGATTATAGGCCAAGACTGTTGAGGAGAGGAAATTGTGGGCTTTTCATATTAAAAGACTCATTCTGGAAAATCACCAGGCCATCATTCCACAGAAGGTGTGCCAGACCCTACTTCAGTAGTATTGTTTGTCTTACATGTTCATAAAAAGAACCACTGCACAAGTGAGCCAGTTTTTTATTGAATCTTTTCCAGGCAAAGGATGCCTTTCAAATGGATTCCATATGTAAGTAGGACTTTTGCGGGTTAAACTTCCTGTATTTTCTATTCCCTGGCCGTTTTAGTTGATAAACTGAGACACTAAATCTGGATAGTGTTACTTGGGAATGAACGTATGGTAGGTGTTATTGTGTCGCTATGAAAAAAGTTAAGCTGTTTGTGAAGAATATTAGAAGTGTTATACAAATAGTAATTTGGAGCTAGAGGACTTGTTCTGGATTAGTGATGGATTTGGGGCCTGTCTTGGAAGATTCTGGATGGACGGTGTCATGGTGGACAAGGCCTCCTTTTGTGTCTGTTGTTTCTCAGCTTGTTGTCACCGTAGTACCTGTCACTCAGCAAGTTTACTTTGGTGCAGTCCTCGCTCAATTCACTCTGCACCTCTGTTCTAGACCCGAAGTATCGATACAGCCCCGATAGACTGAAGAAAGCCATGTCATGGCAACCAGACGATTTAACTGCAGGGGTGCATCTGAGACGTGGACAGTCAGGTCAGCAGACACTGCTGTAATGTCTCCTCTACCACTGTTCCTCAAGCCACAGCCAGCGTGACACTCAGGAAAACCTTTGTTTGACTCTTCAGGAATTAGCATTGGATTGACCTGTGAAAATATTCATGCATTTTTTTATACAGTGCTTGTCTTTATTGTCTCTAATTCGAAAGATCTTTTGCTTGTTCTAGTTTAAAATCTAACTAAAATTCTACATTTTAAAATTAAAGTTTCACTAGCACAGAGCATGAGGCTGGGATATACCCTGGGTATGATATCAGAAAAGATTCCCTTTATAAATATAATGAAACAACTCTTTTTTTGCAAGTCCTACATGTTGTGGCATCCAAGAAGATGGAGTGACAGGGAAATGGCAAATGGGGCAGTAGTTATTTAAAAAAAAAAAAAAAAGCTGGGTGGAAACTAGAAGGACCCAGTGATGAGGAGGTCAAGGCCAGCAGAAGACAGGAGAGCAGTTCTTTCCTTGAGTACTGGTTCCAGATCATGGATACCAACCCTCTCTTCGGAGGTTAGAGGCGGCCAGCCGAGTCTTCCTGGTGTCCCTCACAGGTGGCCCTACGGTTGCCCAGGGGGAAGATTCAGCTGGCGGTGTGGTGCTGATTATAGCTAGCGGGGATTTAGTGGATTCTTTTGGACCGCAGTGTCACACTGTTCAGGTGGTTTTCTTCCTTCGTACTCCAGTGTTCTCCAGTAGTTCAAAAGCATGCAGTCACATGTAGTAGAATCTCTAAATTGTATGTATGCCCTGTGATGGAGCGGCATACAGCTCAAGGTGTCCCCTGGACTAATAAAGAATGAATATTTCAACTGACATGAGGATATTGAAACTAGAATAATATATATATTTTTTTTTACCTTTCCATCAGACCCGGCCAAACAGACCCTTCAAGGCACTAAAGGTAGGAAGGCCGGACACTCGTTGTGTGATTCTCTGTCTGGAAGGTGTATTATTGAGCCATACTCACTCACTGCAATCTCCAGCAACAAAACAGTGGGGGCAGAATGGGTGATACTGAGGGAGTTAGTGTCTTTCAACATGGCATCATCATAGGATGGTACCTTTGAAAGTCAGTGTCATTTTTCTTTTCTGGATAACGGCAAGTGAAGAGAAAGGGGTGTGAAAACTTCAAAAAGCAACCAGAGGTCTGTTGCCGTGTGATGTGGTAGGGAACACAAACAGAAAAGGACCTGATTGCCCAACATCAATAGCCAACCTCACTAATTCTGTTATGACTTTATGGCAGCAAATCCCACCAACAATATTTAAAGATATACCAGAGGAGTAGAGGCTGGTATAGCAGTGAAGGGAGCACCACCATCCTATTTACACCCTTGGTTTTGGAATGAGATGCCACACAGGCAGGTGTCCACATCATTTTGGCCAAATGGTATATATGGTCTGTAAGCATTTTACTGACCTGAGAACAGTAGGAGCAGTTTGGACAATGACAACTAGAAGCAGTTATAATTAATACATTTAATTACTGTGGTATATTTGAATATTCTTTTGTGTAGTTCATGCTGAATATTATGTTAATCTGATTTTTCCATCTTTTCATGTATGTTTCTCTCCTTTATGTCCTCTCGTCTATGTATGACATGAAGATATTCTTAAGGTAAGACAGGATCAGCACTTGTGCTAAATATTACACATTCTCTATTTACTTTCTTAGTAATTACTTTGCTATTTGGTATCTACTTTGGTGTTATAGCTGGGTCTGTCTGTTAAGGCAGCCACGGAGTGTAGTTTGTGCCATATAGTTACTTTATAATTTAAGCTGCGTGGCAAATTGACTTCTGATCTGGCGTAAGTCCAGATCTCAGGTAGAAGTAAAAGATGCACTCAGTGACTCAGAGGCATGGTGCAAAGGCTGGTTTCAACAATTTTACATCATTTTGTATTGTATGAACTTATCCTGCCCAGTGCCAACCAGAGTAGGATGGGCTTCCCCTCTGAGTTTAGTTTCTCCTAAGGTCATTGTCTCACTCTGAGGGAGTTTAACCTTGCCACTCGTCACCCTTGGCTTACTCTCTGGGGACTTTGGGACCAGGGTTCCTTAAAGCCCTTTGTGACAGCACTCCTTGTGAAAACTGCGATATACATAAAACTGAATTGATGCGGAGATTAACGATCATAAATCATTTCAGAATGGGCCAAGTCCTGATGAGCCTGTCTGACACCTCACATTCCTGTGACTTATCTCAACATTTGCAGTATCCCCCATGATCCACACCACTTGCCAATGATATTAATTGTATCTCTGAATGCATTTCAAGTTTGTTTTTCATGCTATAAATTCATGCTCAGCTTTTACAATTGCATTGGCATCATAGCTGAATTTAGTTATCTACCCTAATAAAGGTCTTTCAAATATTTCCAATCAGTATTTTTATCTTTTGCGTTGCAGTACAATGACACATCTTTATTAAAATAATTTTCTCACGTATGCTTTTAAATTGGTGTTTATAGATAAAATCTGTTAGACTTAAGTGAGTGAGTCAGCTAGACAGTAATGACGTGTCTTCGTGACTTCACAATACAGCACACAAGACTGGAAGGGTCCTGCTGACTGATGCTCTTTCCCATACAGACTGACCATAGTGCTGGTGTGCTGGGCTTTAGCCTACCTGAGCCTGAGGCTGAGCGGCCTGACATGGAGAAAGAAACAGAGAAGATGGGCCTCAGAAAGGACTCCTTTGAGAGGCAAATCTCTGCTGAGAGTAATGAGCCTATATCAGGGTTACCTGACCTGAAGGCTGGGCGAGAAGAAGAAAAAGAGTGGGAGACTGACAGCGAAGATATCTTCCTGGAGGATGACCAGATGGAGGACTTCGCCAGCTCAATGCTGGCTGCCATCTCCTGCTGGCACTACAGAGTCAGGGCTTTGCTTTCCACCGGAGCCGCTACGGTGAGGCTCTCGACTCATCGTGCCTTTACGTGGCCTCGTTCACCATTACCATGGCAATCATGACGCTAACTAAAATGCTGAAAATGCACATTGGTTTATTGAACTCTTCATCTGAGACCGGATGCTTAGCACGCAAAATAATTCACCAGTACCGAACTCTTTACTGAAGTTCACATTTGCTTATGTTTAGTAGAAACGTACAAAGAAATACCGTGTGGTGTTCTCTTATCTCTGCTGTTTGCGTGTGCTGTTTTGTATGTTCTGGCCTGTGATGGAATAGCCACACGTTCTCCCCATGTCCCCCCCCAGTGCATGGCCTGCGGTTCCTGAACAGTGACCCTGCACTGGACGGGCCGTCTTCTCTGTTAGGTATACCTTAGATATGCCGTGTCCTGTGTTAGGCGTGACTTGGATATGCTGCGTCCTGCGTTGGAGTTATCTTAGATTCGCCGTATCCTGTGTTGGCTCTACCATGGATGTGCTGTCTGCTGTTCAAAGGCATACTACATTCTACAGATTTCAGTTGTGCCCTGCTCCGAATCGTTCATTTGATGTAAGAAATCGCGAATGCTTTCCATATCATCTGTGGTTGCATGTCAAAGGGACCCAGTGTCACCATGTATGCTGGCTTAGTTAACACCCACTGCTAACTCATCCTACACACACTTGGTTCTGTCACTGAAGGAGCTGATTTCCAATGAGGTGTCATGTTAAAAGACAGATCATGCCTTTATTAGTATACCTTGCAATGATGTGACACTGTATGCTGTTTGGACTGACTAACTTTGTATGTTTTTTGTGTGTTGCTTCTGAATAAACAGATATACGTAGTATGTTTAACAAAGATGAAAAAAATTAATATGTTTATGATAATTTTGTACATGCTCTTAGTTTGAGATATTTTAATGTGAATGTAAATGGTTAAGGGTGTGGCACAGTGGCCTTACATGTCAAGGGTTGGGGTTTCAAATTGCACGTCCACTTTGTGTGTATGGAGTTTGCATGGCCTCTCCGGGTACTCCAGTTTTCTCCCGCAGTCCAAAGACATGCAGTTAGGATAATTTGTGTCAATAAATCATGCAGTATTATTGTGTGTGTGTGTGTGTGTGTGTGTGTGTGTGTGTGTGTGTGTGTGTGTGTGTGACCATCCCATCCAGAGTACATACCCTGGTCTTGTGTTCTGTGCTACCTCAGATATGCTCCAGACCCTCATGATCTTGACCAGGATAAGTCATTAGAAGATGGTTGAAAATCGAGTACAAACTTATTTTAACAATTTTTGCACCCGCTAATAGTGTAGGTGGGAATCTCTTGAATTTGTTTCACTCTGTGATGTTCATTATCTTCTAGGATAAAGAGGAGGATGGCATCATGGAAGACAAGCTTAACATTGAGAACAATCAGCCATCCTGTCAGGATGAGTCATGTGTGACATCACTGGACGGGTCTCTGGCACATCAGGTAATGGGGAGACCACACTAAAGAGGCTGGTGTCAGTTCAAAATTATGCTTATAAAGTATGTAAAGATCTTTAGTCCATGACTTATCTAGGTATCTGACTTCAGTCCCCACACTTCAAAGCCATCGATTGATGCACATGTCCTGAATGTCAGTTTATGCCCTTCTCACCTACTTCACTTCACAGCCTCTGTCATAATCAACTGCAAAATCCCAGGCATGCTGCATGTTAGAAATCCATTCAGGAACCAATGCATTTTATGTCATATCGAGAGAGATCTTTGGTTTTAAGCTGTTATATTGAGTTACAGGGAGTGAAACAGATTCTAGATGCAACAGTGACTAATTAGTAGTTTGAGGAATTATGGTATGTCATCTAATCGTGCTAACCGTTGAGGTTATACTTATCTTTCCAACACTAGGATACATCAAATGGAGCACTACCACACAGCCCTGCCTCCCAGCCTGATCTCAAAGAACGACCTGAAGAGGACCTATCATCAGATCTGCCGGTCATCTCCAGGAGCTCTCTGGTCACACCAGGATTCAGGGATGGCCAAGCTGCGGAGAAACAGAAACCGGATCATGTGACACAGCAGGCAGGGCAGAAACGCATAAGCAGTGAAGACTCGGGCTCAGAGGACGAGGAGGAGAGCAGACCTGACAGCATTCTGCCGTCGTCTGTGCTGGGTCAGGCCAGCGTTATCGCCGAGCATTTCCTTACCAGCACCCGGAGGGGCAGCCTGCACTCACTGGCTGGCCCCTGCCACATGCACACCAGCAGAAGTGGCAGTGCCATTAGTCTGAATACAGAGTTTCTGGAGAAGGTCCACAGGCTCCACAGCAACCCCACAGAGCTTCGCCAGATTCTGTGCCATCAAGACTCCACCCACACACTGGACACCACCATGATCCCTCCCAGAGCAAACAGCCTCTTCGATGGGAACGGTATGCCAATCCGAAGGCAGGACTCCTCCCTCTCCAGACAGGACCAGCTGCTCATCGATAAAATAAGAAGTTACTATGAGAATGCAGAATATAAGGAAGCCAGCTTCAGTGGTCAGCGGAGAGAGAGTCTGACCTTCATTCCCACAGGCTTGGTTCAAGATTCTGTCCGCCAACTCAACAACATTCCCAAAGATGAAGTTGTTGTCAGAGAGACAGAATCTGTCCTTCCTATCATTTCAGCATCTTCCACCAGTAGTCTTTCTACCACTGGCAATGCAAATGACACGTCACGTTCAGGAAAGAAACAACACTCTAAATTTTGTGACTTTGGTGCAAAATCCTTTGTGGGATCCCAAGACAGTGTACACAAGTCCCAGATCTTCCAAGGGATACATCTGGGAGACAAGGAATTTCAGCCCTACAACAAGACAGTCGATGTGTGGAGGGAAAAGGAGAGAGAATTCGGCAGGTCCTTAAAGAAACCTAAAGGTGCTGTGGAACCAAGACTAGGTGGCTCACATTCCAGTGGAGCCAGTTTAGGTATGCGGCACACAAGTCAGACGACCAGCAAAATTCCCATGACACGCCACCTTGAGTCTCTCGTAGTATTTAAGAACATGGACTTGGATGGATGTATAGATCCCCAAAGAATCTTGGGGCATGCAGATAACCGGGATGAGACCCAGATTCAGTGCTCTGTCCGTCAAGACTATATTCCCAGGCCTGCTTCCTGTCAGATTAACGTTGAAGAAGTCATGCAGATGCAGGATGAGAAAGCAAAAACCAAAGTTTTTCAGTTGGCAAGGCAGTACAGTCAACTGGCAAAAACCACCGAAAGAATCCCTGAACAGAATGGCAGGGATTCTGCTGACCTGCACAAGGACAACGTGCCGTCTGTGCTGAAGGAGAGGCTGGAGGACGAGAACCGAGGTAGGAACTCACTGAATTTGTGTAACTAACACGTGATTTAGCTGGCACTGCTAAGCAAAGGTTGTGCTGAGCAATTTGAAGTATTTCAGTTTTTCAGAGTAACATTATTAAATGAATCAGGTTTGCTTTTGAGAGAGTTAACGCAATGTTTTAAAATGAGTGACTAAGGACCGGAACATTATATTTTCTATTAATAAGCCAAGTACTACTAGTAAGGTAACCATGGCCGTCTGATTGTTGGCTGGTCCTTGGGGCGTTAGTAGAAATGCACGATGTGAAGAACTGGTCCCTCAGGATTTATCTTAGAAGTTCAGAAAATGTACTGTGCATTTCTAGATTACTCTCATTCTGATATTTATATAAATGCATATCTCAAGTATCAAAATAAAGAGGAATAGGAGATTTCTTAAAAGGCTCTTGAACTGGTTGCTTGTTGTCAATCTGAATAGGAACCAGGTGAACACTTTAAAAGATTGCATTAATGATTGCAGTCCTCCCGAGGTCTCCTAGCCCTGTGACCAGTCATCGAGATCGATCGCCCAGCTACACATGCCCCAAGAGTCCAGCCAGTCCTACACAGACGGAGAGTTTCAACTGGCCAGATGTCCGTGAGCTGCGCTCCAAGTACACCATCCAGGAACCGGAACATGCCAAGGATGCTTTGGAGCCTTTACCTTGGACCCTGGGTAGAGGCCACAGGAGGTGTTCCAGCAGTTCCTCCACGTTTGTCTTCAGTCAAGCCCAGGCCGACACGCCACAGAGGTGGGAGTCCTGCCGGCAACGAATCTGCAGCGATGAATCCCTGGACCGTGGGCTGTTCGAGCTCCCCAAAGCACACGGCACAGAGCGCTGCCCTAGCAGCAGTCATGCCGTTGAAGAAAAGGTGGTTGTGGTAGCTGACCAAGCAGACAGGGCAGAAGTGTGCAAAGAAGGGGGCGGCGCACAAGGAGAGCTGAGAAAGGGCAGACACCTGAACTACGGTCAGACTGGCTCACCTACATTCCATGAAAAGAGCTCTGCCATGGCTTACACTGAGCACGACAGGACTGACCAACAGCGAGAAGAGTGCAGACAGTGGGAGCATGGTAATGCCATAGGGCCATTGGCCACACGGCGCAGAGAGAGAAGAAAGCGTGACCAGGGGTTAACCATGCACAAGCACCTTGAGCACACCCAGAAAACAGTCATCAAAGAGAGTGACACTGGCCAGCCAAGTAAGGTGAAAGACTTGAGAGAGAAGTTCCTCAGTATGACATATAACTCGTACACACTATAACCTATTGATGATGTTGCGTAATATGTAATAATGGCTCTGAGAAAAAAACAGCTACAAAGTCATTCTGTGCATTGTTGATGCTTAACTGTATAAATGTGACAGCATTGTTCTGGCCAAATATTAATTTTCATTGTTAATATTTTCAACAATTTTCTCTATCTACGTGTTGACCCGAACAAACGCATGAGCTGCGTGATTAACTGACCTTGTCAGGAAATTGTTTATAAAGAATACGGTTAATCTAACACAGTCAAATGCTGAATATGAGCAGTTTGACTTGGGAGAATTGGAATATTGAATAGATGTGATATTTTTTTCACTAAAGTTAATTGTAAAAAGGAACCTTGGAAAAAGAATTTCTTTTTTGCCCCTATGCTTGTCTTGGGACCTCAAAAGCACTTTGTAGACACTTTGTAAGAGACATCAGTATAGTCAAAAAGACCGTTTTCAGGGTGGCGGAGAGACTCGGTGGGTAGCCCTGTTACTGCACACCTCCAGGGTTTGGGGGTTTGAAGTCTGTTATGTTGCCTTTGAACGTTCTCCCCATGTTGAGGGGATTTCTGAAGAGTGCTCTGGCTGAAGAACTGTATTAACATTGTTGTTCTTACCTAAGTCATGAGAAAATAATTTCAATCAACACCCTCATTACCTTAGATTATACCCTAATTGATGTGGGGAAAAATCTGAGGCTCACATACTGTCTGTCCCATCTATATTTTTATTCTCTATCTGATTCTGACTCTACATTGGCGATGACTATACATTAATTTAAATGTGGGAATGGGGAAGATGAATTTAGCTCTAAACAGATTGTATGCCAAGCTAGATTGGAGCTTAAGATCTTTTACAGTCTTACTGTACTTTTGTTACTGGGCTACTTTGGTTTTGGTCAAACTGTACATGTCCACCATTTTACATGACAATGGACTTGCATACAAATCTTCTTGTTCAAACTCTGATAGGACAAGACATTATGTAAATGGTAATGGCATTACATGCTGTTTTCCAGTAATCAGCATTGCGAGAGACCAGTCTGTCTTCTGTATGTTTTGACTGACTTTGACTGCTGTTGAGTAGAGAGTACAGATGGTGCTGCTTTTAAAGTCCGGTTTGTCTGAGGAGCTCCTAATTTCTGTACTCCGCAACGGGGGGGGGGGGGGGGCCCCCCCAGGGAATGTCATTTTAATCCCCCGCCCCATCAATGCTTTTTTTTTTTTTTTCATCACTTGCCCCTT
>JAACJT020008060.1:22238-48480 GCA_009936485.2 Gymnarchus niloticus | reverse complement strand
GCCCGGGACTATGTAAAGCGCTTTGTGACCGCGCTCCGTGTTAAAAGCGCTATATAAATAAAATTGAATTGAATTGAGTTGAATTGAATTGAATCTTGCTTTAACACATGGACCTCTGTCCAGCTATCATGATGTGGGGTCACGGGAGGTCAACAAGGGCTCCTCTTTATTCCCTTATGACTTTAAGAGATTAAACTTCCCCACAGATGATAAATCAAGACTTTGCGAGCACCGTAGACTAAAGAAATGTAAATGAAATGTGCTTGACTGCTCAGAACTCTTGATATCTAACATCCTGTGAATTCCCATCACTCCAAAGTCAGCAGGTGGACTTTTTTCACAGAGACTTTAGATGAAGGTGGATGTGAAAGAGTCAGACTCATTTTGAACAGCCATTATAAACCGTGATGTGAACGGCACACCTATTCCCTTGTTTTGGTCCATGTCAGAAGTTCTGATGTTCTCTGTCATTAGTCTGATGAAGTGAAGAGTCATTTTAACATCCCCTGTACCACATAACTACCTTAAATCATCTCCATCTGGTAAGGACAGTAAAAAACACATTTAATGTCATGTAGAATCTATTATCCTGGTCTCTGCAACCCATCAGGTCCTCACCTCAGGGATTCTTTCTCAGTGTACGGCTGTGATTTTATTTTTTTGTGTAGTCACCTGTCAAATCATGATAATAAAATCAAAATGGCTGAGGGAATTGATTTTGGAATCGCACCTGGAAGCTGGTGGAACCCTGTTCTACAGGCAGCTCCTGCAGATGAATGATGGCTTGTGGGTCAGGGCAGCTCCTTCAGTCACAGAAAAGCCGCATAACGTTTCCTTCTGTTCACTGGGCAGTGATTCAGGGAGCTCCCAGTTCTGTGTGAGCTATACACCAGGCGTGGGTTTGGGCCCCCCCTCCAGGAGATAACGGTCACCTTCTGTTGTGATAGCATATTTCTCTCTGTCGGCGTAGCTTTCTGAGAGAGAGCGGCGTCGTAATCCCTTTCTATCAGCGCTCAGGGTTCTCCACACCAAGAGTAACACCAGTGTTTGTGCGTGTGTGTGTGCGGACATGTGTGTTTCTCTTTGCACCTGTGTTTTAATTTGTATTTATATATGCTGGCTTTTGTGTGCGTGTGTGGAAATCTTCATACTCATTTGTGTTTGTTTTTACCTGTACCTGCATTGTGTATTTGGAGTTATTTGTCTGCATGTGTATAGATATGCATTTGATGAGTGTTTTTGTTAAGGATCGAGTTTATTTCTGCGTGTTTGTTTACATGTCTGGGTAATTGCGTGTTTATTGCCGTTTGCTTGTGTTTGCACGCGTTTGCTTCTGCATTCATGTGTGTTTGATCGTGTTTGTGTTTATTTGTTTGTCTTTACAAGTTTTTCAATGTGTAGATTTGCTCGTTGACTTGCTGACTCTCATATAAAACCCCTTTTACACTCCGAAATCTGTGCATCGTGGTGAGAGCAACACTCCTTCGGGGTAAAATTGAGAGAGGCACTTGGCAGGTGTTTGGCTCCGGCTCAAGGTTTGCCTCCTCTCTCTGTCACTGTTCCTCCGTCGCTGAGAACCGGCGTTTACCAAGGGGGGTCAAGGGTCAGTGAGGAGAAAGTATGACACAGACTGGTAAATAAACTCAACAGTGGAAAGCTATTGCTTATTAGCATTTTAGTGTCACGTTACTTCATGACGTTTTAACTGATTGGTAGCTTTGTCTTGTCACTATTGATTATCGACGTCTGACACAAATGCGAGAGCCACTGGATGCACCAAGTGCTTCTTTCTTCTCAGAGTGCTCCTCAGAGATCCACCTCTCCATAGACGTAAACACAATGGTCCACCAAGGATTAGAATGTCCTTCTGTTTATAGTAAGAAATACGGAGGAAAATTCCCCGAGTCATTTCTCCTTCTCAGCGGGTCGCGCCTAACAATCCCAGCATTCTGCTTCCTCCGCGTGAACAGGGCTGCGTTGTGTTCTCCTCTGTGTATCATAAACCATCATCTTCTGGATACACCGGCTAACTGACTGGGAGCTGCGCTACATGCTAGCTCACGTGTTCAGTAATGTCACGGTAGGATTAACGATGAATAAACCATTAGACAATCTTGTTGTGTCTTGATGGAGATACGTCACCCTATCCCCTTCGGTTACATACTCAGGAACCCCACCCTGCCCCTCCTCAAGACAGCTGTTCCCTGTAAGCACTGTAACCTTTATAAACAGGCCGCTGTGGGCAGCTCTCTTATCCGTCTGCATGGGTTAAACATCTGCAAAGTCTCTCTCCTTGACGCATAGCACACAGGACAGTTGGTAGTGGAAGTTCATCCTGGGTCTGATAGACACAGATTACTGACCTTGGCCTAGCTAGTCTAATCTGGGTCCCTCAGTACGGGGGGCTTTGGAGCACTGACCTTAGTCTAACTGGTCTAATCTGGGTCCTTCAGTATGGGGGGCTTTGGAGCACTGACCTTAGTCTAACTGGTCTAATCTGGGTCCTTCAGTATGGGGGGCTTTGGAGCTCTGACCTTGGTCTATCTGGTCCAACCCAAGTCCTTCATTCCTATTGGTAATTTCATACATGGCATGTGGGGTAGGGTTCATGTATGATCTTAAATGGTCTTATTTTGCCTGTCGAGTATCCATGATACAATGACATATGAAATGCAAATAAAGTGGAGGAGATACGGAAATCAAATAGTGGTGAATGGGAGATTAACGGGATTTAAATAACGATCTGCCCTCGCCTGCCAGCTCCTGCTTTTGCATCTGGGAATTTATTTACATGATTTAGTTGCGAGGCGGGCATTCTTATTGGAACACTCGCACGGCTTACAATGGCTTACACATTATCCATTCATCCAGCTGGATATTTACTGAAGCTATTTCAAAGAGGTGCTTTTCTCAAGGGTGTCACGGCAAGTTGTTCGCATAGCGTGAACCTGCAAACTTCCTGTAAGTGATCGAGGGGGTAACTTGGATCGGAGAAGAGGTTACCTTCACTTAACCTGGAAGTCTTTTAGTAAACCCGTGCATGCTAGTTGAGTTAATGAAGAAATCACGCTAGCCTAAAATATGGAAAAAGGCAGTCCACATAAACAGTGGGAAAAGAGCAGAAATGGTAGAGAAAAACAGAGAGTGATCCCAGCCCACGCTACCCGTCAGCACAGCACCCTGGACGGGGGCCAGTGCGTCCTCCCCCTGCCTCAGACCAGCCCAGCAATGCTAATTAACGTCTGTCGCTAACGGCTGAGCGAGACCTCGCCATTCTCCTGACCATTTCAGCAGAAGCCCATTGCATCACCGTTCAGCAGGTGTCTAACGATCATTACCACTCACTGGCCTCATTATTAGGTATCCCTGTTACCAGATATCACTTGCTTTTGTCTTCAGAGCCGCTTCAGGAATTAACCCTAACCCTACGCTCAGTCATGTCATTCTGCTATTGTACTGAGCTGCCATTCCTAAACCTGTGGCCCTGCTGTTGTCTTTACCAAATCTTCGACGTTCTACTCAGACAACTGTCAGTAAGACGGTCAACTCCCACTGACCGAGTGGCTTTGGTTCATCTCACTATCAAGCAGCAAACCGTTTGCATTAACAGCCAGGTGTACTTCAAAGAGTAGTCACTGAGTATTTGTTCATCTGCAGTTCTAGTAGTTCAGATGTCTTATTAACAGCTCCAGTCTTCTCCTTGATGGGCCGAGGATGAGGGTCAAAGTGAGCTGAGTAAGAGGCCTCGTATCCACCCTTGAGATATGGTACCTCCTCGCCATGCAGTGTTCCACAGGCCTCCTTCGTTCCCTGTTCCCTGCTGCATGCTCGGTCTGTGGAGCTAACCCAGAAAGCCCTTTGAAAAGTGATGGTGACAGCCTCGGCCCAGTGGACATTGGAGGAAAGGCACAGGCGTTTCACGCTGGAAATGGGCCAGTCCTCCTAGGGCCCAAACCCCCTCAAGCACCATCAATCAATCCATCAGTCAAATTTTGTTTAGTGGATTGCGGAAAAAGCACTTGAGCCGACTTTCCGGAGGGAGTATAACCAGAAAAAAAAAGCCCAATTTGCCAGCATGATGAAAAATGACATTTTTTTCCTGACACCTTGGAAACAGGAAGTCAAGCTCTATGGAGATCTGACGTTTTTAAACGTACTGAGTACAGATCCTTAATATCATTCTGTATTATTATAGGAGGTACATTGAAGATAATAGTGACTGCTTAGTGTCATATCACAGCTGGTTGGGAAAGCTACACAATGCAGAGGGCTATGGGGTGTAGGCTTTTCCAGTGTAAGTCTGCATACATGTGTTAACGTAGCTGCTCTGCAGAAGGGGGCAAAAGAGATGAAATCAGGTCAAAATGTGGATGACGCACACCAGCCTTCTCCTTGTGTATGCTGAAAGAAAAGGCTTTGGACTACAGGCACACCGCCAGATAATGTGTCCTGTAGCCATACCTAGAACCGGTGTGTCACCCACCCATAAAATACTCAGGATGGCCACCAGAGGGTGGCAGAGCGAGCCCCTGAATCCTCCAGAAGTTACCGCCCATCGAGAACGTCCCAAATAGTTCGTCTCATTTCTTTCACCGATGTGTCGTCTGTTTGTCATCTTGTTGGTTTAATGCTTTTTGTGCCTGTTTTCTTTTATTAAATTTTCCGCACGGTTTCATTGCATTTAATTTTTTTTGTTTCTCAGATATTTTCATAAAGCATCAGTCTTTTGCACCCTCTGCTCCTCTGTCTTTGTCCTTTGGGTTCCCCTTCGACCTCCCGTTCCGTAGCGTGGATTCCTGGCTTCTGCTGTCATTGATGCTGCCGGTCTTGCTAAATGACAAACACCCGCATTGACTCTCACTGGACTGTGTTGCTACTTTTGGACAATCGAAGCCAAATTTGTGACCAGAAGGTTCAAATCCCGTTAGAACATTTCATTAGCTTGTTCCATGTTCTTCACTGATAAACCTGAGACCTCTTCAAACTCACAACTATCTAAAATTGAGGGGTTTTGTGTGTGTAAATTTTAGGAGAACACTTAAGCAATAAAAGGTCATCTTTTCTTGCTAAATAGAGGACATCTGCAATGTGAAGATAGGGACACACCATCAGAATAGATTTTATAAGTGTCACATGTCCTCGTTTTCAGTTCCTGGTCCAGAGAAGCACCCTGTTCTTGTTTGTGTTTCATGAATGAGACAGCAGGTGGACCTCAGAGCCCTGAAAACACAAATATTGCATTTCTCGTTTAGCTTGTTGGTAACTGTACGGCCTGAGATTTGAGGCCCTGTATTGTATTGGACGTAAATTGCATTTTAAATGTCTCTGTTTGCGAACTCCATATTCTTAATTTGAGAAACTTGTATTTTCAAATCTCGTATTGGTGCTGCCATTTTGAAGAGTTCGACTAGGAATAAAGTCACAGTATGTTTTTCATGCATTAATATTCTAAGTCTATAACCTTTAAAATGTGAGAAGGTCACAAATAACGGAGGGCCAGTTCCTGCCCACAGAACTGCTGTTGGTAATTCATCAGCTTGTGTGCAGAGGTTAAATCAGAAAGTCAAAGTTTAGGGGGATGGGGGGATCGGGGAAGAGAGAGGCCGATTGGGGGAGAAGTCGTGAGACATGACAGCAGTTCCCATTTTCTCCTTCTTCCTGTATGAGAAATAGGACCAGCAGCTGAATAAAAAATGAAGAACATACTGAAATCCAGCAGTGAGGTTCAATTATACAGGGTTACAACTGTCTGAGAAAGTCACTGGTTAAATTGTAAATGATAGGAATCCTTTACTGCAGACTGGCAGCGTTCACCAGGGCAGAGGAGCTATGCACCCTGGTTACAGGTGTAATGTCACTGTGAAAACGGTATCCCGACAGGCAGAATATATTAGGCAGGGAAAAGGAGCATGACTATTAAACGTGAGCTATTCAGTAATGAATGTCTTTCTGACCATGTTCTTAGTCTGGTACAGCTGAGAGTAATGTCCTTGTATGTACAGGAGGTGGAGAGGAAGAAGAGAGGAGGGGGGGAGAGGAGAAGGGGAAGAGAGGAGGAGGGGAGAGGAGAGAGGGGAGAGGGGGAAGAGGAAGAGAGGAGGATGAGGGGAGAGGGGGAAGAGGGGGAAGAGGAGAGGAGAAGGAGAAGAGGGGGAGGAGGGGAGAGGAGAAGGGGGAGGGGGGAGGAGGAGAGGAGGGGGGAGAGGAGAGGAGAAGGGGAAGAGAGGGGAGAGGAGAGGGGGAAGAGAGGAGGGGGGAAGGTGAGGAGTGTATGATCATAAAGCAACAGAAGCGTTACCTGCTTATGTTTCACGTTTCATTTCGTCATTTTGTGGTGATTTTTATCCCAAAAATTATTCATTAAAATGGATTTAGGATAGAGTCAAGTTAAATTTGCATATATGACATTTAAAACAAGAGAAGCTGACCAAGGTGCTGTAGAAAATAAAACCACAGATATAGACATAGAGGCAACGATAAAAGGTGAAAACATATGAAAAAAGAGACAGGACAGCTGGGAAGGTGCATCCCGTTTAACTGATCAGGCATACCAACTGATCCAAGTCACCGACGCGTGACGTCCATCTATCACTGACTGCGAGTTATAGTCAATAACTAACAGCAGGTTGGCCAACGTATTGCAGTAAGAATCTTGACTTGGTATTCATATTTTCACTCTTGTTAGAAGGCCTCAGTCGGACTCGTTTCCTCAGTTCAGCACAGTGATTCGCGCCCGACACGTTACTGCATTTTTACATGTGCGTACTGATGTTTGAACTTGGTCAAATAGAGGATGACTGTAAATAAACGTATGATGTGGTTTGTATTTCCAGGGAATTCTCATGCGCTCGATTTCAGTTCTTCTTTTCCTTGGGAGGCTCCTTCTGCTGCTGGAGGTTCTGCAGGAGCCCAACTTAAGTCATTTCAGCAGGATTAGATTGGCAGTTATTTACGAACGATTTTGCGAACAATTTTCATGCTAAAAACGTTTTTGTGAATAAACAACATCTTTGAGGAATTCATCATATGTGTAAGCCCTACTCTGGACCACATATCAGACAGAAGACGATATGGCTGAACACTGAGAGGTACCACCAAGGTCAGGCGGTACCTCCTAATATATGACCATCTGTCTCATGCGTCATCCTCCAAATGGAGGCCTGAGCACCCCCGACGTGGAGAGAAGGCAGGCGCGACGGGGTGGGCAAGTCCAGACGATACCAGATCTCCAAAGTTGGCACCAGTACCATTCTCAACACGTGATTTTGGGTGACAGATTTTCATTGTAGTTTTTTCTAGAACGAGTTCTGAAAGACAGAATTTAGTCAATCTGAAGAAAGACAAACATGGCTTTAAGTCGAGGGCAACAATGATTTGTGAATGAATTAACCACTTCATTAGCCTTACATTAACATGACACACCACCTCCCACCCCCTGACTCATTAACATTCCATTTTCTAATTGACAAAACAGGTTCTCAAATGAAAGCAAAACCCGTATTTATCTCAGACTCATCAATATCATTCCTGGCCAACAGGTGGCGTTCTTACAGAGGTAGCCGGAATAGCTCTCCTCCTAGTTCAGCTGTGCATTCACCCCCCATTGCAAAAATGGGAAAATATGTCACCTGTAAGTAATGACCAAACTGCACGCCATTCATCTAGAAATTTCTAAACATCTGCCAAACTTTACCTCATCATCATCATCATCATCATCATGGTCATTGCATTTTCAGCTTGGTTGGAGGGCATTTTTTATTAGGGTCCAATGTCTTTGCAATATTTGTGTGTATTTACTGTATCTCCAGAGATGAGGTTGGGAAGATGGGGGTGAAAAGTGATTTTAGAGTTTCACTAATTTGCTGATGTAACTACATGAGCTCTGAGTTTGAGTAGCTCTGTCGAGTGCCTTCGTGGATTTGTATTTGTGCCGCATATTTATCTGTCTTTTGTTTTCTCCTTTGAAAGCAAGGAAGTCAGGAAACTTTAATGAGATGCAAATCACAGAGGCTACAGATGTCCCTCAGAAGACCGTCCCGATTAAGCTCAACTCCAGTAACCGAGCTCAAAGCACAATCTGAATTATTGGCCTTCCACCAACGGCTTAGGTAGATGCATAAAACATACTGATAAAATCAGAGGAATTGTCAATGAGACTCAAAGGGTGGCAGCATCAGACAGATGAAAAGCCAGCACTTCACTGGACTGGGCTCTGCTCCTTCGATGTCCATACCACACACACACACCTGAAACAATACCGCATCTCCTCCACAGCCTGGCTCTTCCCCATGGTAGTCTGGCTATAGCTTCTTGACCATCCAGACATGCAGATGAGTTTGTGGAGGAGGAGAGCAGTGCAGCTTTTCAGTTCCTGTAGAGTTCCTGCCACTGACCCAGCAGTTACATGCAGAAAACAGTACAACTGACCTCTGACCTGTCCTTTATATGTCTTACACGTTGATATAGACGCCAAATACTCATTGTTGCCCAGGTGAAGCTTCAAGACATTCCAAAAACAACACACATTTCCCGTAAGCTAACTAGGAACCTCCATCTCTTACACTAATTCCCAGGAGCCAGAGGGTAGTGATGTGAATGTACAGACTCTTTCGGAGACTGTCTGATCTAACTGTGGAAATTGAATTAATTTCATATGAGACAGAAATGAAGGCAGAAAAATGGACTTTGAACCCTGGAATGAGAGACTGTGCTGTTGTAATTTCCTTCTTGATTTGCAGAGATCAAAGTCACATTATCACAAGGCCCGGCTGAGACTCATCAGGGACTTCAGTGACTCTGAGTGAAATGTCCTCGCACCTGTGGATCTCTACTCCAAGGCAGAAGTGGAGCAGGAACTGTGCAGAGATGTCATCTTCAGTTGTTTCCCATGGCCACGCCCACATGTAGATAACCCTAATGTATACGCTCCCATATTTAGGATGCTTTAAACCTCAATTTCCTTTCTCAGCCGCATAATTTGGTTTTTCCTACTCAAAAATTGATGAGGTCCTCTCCTGGTCTGGCTTTCTGAGTTGGACCATTTGGTTTCCGATGCCTCAGTTCACTGGTCTTGTTTGATTTTTTCTCTGGTTCCAATTTCTGTCCTGTTCTTTAGTTTCTGATGGTGTCTCTTAGTGCCTGTGTGCCCACAGCCTGACCTTGCAAAGTTATACAGCCTTGTCTTCCTCCGGACCTATTTCTCCTCTGTCCTATTCACCCACCTTAGCGGGCATGCAGGAATCAGCAGCCCAAATAATGTCAGCACTGAGATCAGGGAGGCTCACCTGCCGAAGAGAAACTGACTGAAAGAATCAATCTGCCGGTCTGAAAACCCAGCCGTGGGAGTCTGTAGTTTGGTGGTCTATCCATCAGTCTGAAAATCCAGCTGTGGGGTCGTGTAGTTTGACAGTGTACCCTTTGGCCTGAGACAGTGCACCCTGCTCAGGACCTCATTAATCAATAACTCTGTCCAGCTGCCTTAATGCTGTTTGGCATCTGGAAACGTAACCAAATGCAGAACACTCAGTCATTAAGTACAGTGGTCTTCCCAAGATTAAAGAGCCCCACTTCTAATTGTAATAAAGATGGAAAAGGTGGCATCCTGCTACAGATAAAGTTTATTTTTTTGACAGATGCAATTTTCTAATTATTTTACAACAGTTCATTCGTATAGTCAGTTTACTCAGTTAATAATAATCAGTCAATTCCGAAATGCCCAGACTCAATCCTGAGACAAAATTTTATTTCCTGTATACATGTAGCATTTCACTAAATTTTATTTATTATGCAAATTATTTTGTATGCAGTACGTGTTCAGTATGGACTGAGCATACGTGCAGAGTGTACGTACAATTCGAGTACACTTTCATACACTCTCAGCACTCAGAGAAGAATTCTTCAAGTATTTACATCCGATAACAAGCATCTAGGCTGTAATAACATTGCAGGAATCATGATCTAGTTCATAATTTAAAAATGTTGACTAGAGTTTGATTTTTTTGTTTTGGTGTTTGGTGTGGAATTTCAAGGGCATCATGTAAAAGAATGTTTAACCTGTCAGTCTGTACGGATTTTCACAGATGTAAAATTGATGATGGCTAGAACTTCGCTGCTCACTGCTCATCTGTGGGACCGCAGTCCTCTGCTGCATCTATGGCAGTGAAAAGATAGCTGGGCTCAGAAATGCTTTGTGTCAACTTTTGCCGGAGACCAGAATAGTTCAGGGTACGAAAGGTCAGCGGAGACAGCAGAGCAGGTGGAACTGAATCAGTTCATGGAAGTGAACCTCAACTGGCTGGCCAGCACAGCCAGAAGCTTCAAGACTTTTCTTTCAGCCTGAGGTGGTCTTTCAGGTGGTGTGTAGTTCACAGGGTTAGAGAATGGTGTCTGTGTCCTGAATTTCCCAGAGTAGTCATATCACCACTGGGCCCTTGATGAAGCCCCTTAACCCCAACTGCTCCAGGGGTGCTGGATGCTGGCTGAACCTGTACTCTCACTCCAAAAATCGCTCTCAAACATGTATACACGCGTGCCTCTCTCCAGATGCAAAGCCAGATGGAATACGTGAAAACGACCCGGTTTCCCTATGGGTGTGAAAAAACTTAAGCTATTCTGTTTTATGTGCTGTCAACAGTGTCATTGCATTGTCACCAAAGAAGCTCGTTTCGTTGGTAAGTCTACGCACACACCGGTCTTACAATTTAGCGTCGTCTCAGAAGGACACAAGGACTCAGTGTAACCAAACGCCTCATTTTGGAGAATGGGACTCTCCTGGGATCAAATTGCAGTGACACGTGTAGGCATTAAAGACTTTTTTTATTTCAGTATGATACATTAGCTGCCCATCAAAGTTTGTTTTTGTCACAGTGAAGCTGAAATCCATGGTCGGAGCAACACCTAACCGTTCCGATTGCAAAAAAGCAATTTTTCGAACGTAACATTTTATCTGCAAATGAAAATGTCATTATTCTAATTAACGTCGGTCCCAGTAGGAGATTCCCTAATTCAGGAGCCATCCCCAGGAGTCTGTCCCTCATAAACACATCTGCTCTCTTGGTGCCCAGAAGTCTTTCATTTGTTTATTTTGTGGAGCTCATTAAATAAAGCAGCATGTCCATGCATGCCGGCCTCGGACGCCCGAATCTGGAGAACGGACCGTGAGCGTGAGGCTCGGCCTGTTCCGAGACGCTGGCGTGCCGATCGAGTTGCAGGCATGTGCTGCAGACACAGAGCTGGCTGAACCACGCAGCCAGAAGACACGCAGTTCGAGCTGAGCTGGTTGGAGTGCCTCCACTAGGGGGCAGCCTCTTTCACCAGAACAAGAGCATTTTTATGTAGCAATCTGAAGTCGTGCTTTTCAACAGATTCAGGTGGGACGACTCCATAACTGGACGCAACGTTTTTGTCTTAAAAGTAAATGATTATTCAGATTTTTCAAGCTAAGTTAAACTAATCGTTTGAATCACTCTGGTTTTTAATGTCATTTTCAGCATTTATTTTTTATTCCTCCAGTCAGCAGGGGGCAATAGTTCACATATCACAAATCATCCTGCGATTGCTGCTGGTGTTCAGAGAGCTACTCCCTAGTTATTCTACAGACAGCAGCTCCACAGCAGCCGCTGTTCAGCTTTGGCTTCATCGCCGCGGTGTCCTTGTATTTACGACTCCGCCTGCCTCTTCGACTTTCATTCCTGACCTCAGAGCTATGTTTGTAACTTGTGTATTAGAGTTATTAGGGTTTATTAGGGTGAATTAGAGTTATTATATGCAGATCTGCCAGTCTCACTCTCCTCAGAATGCTGACCACGCTACATATGGGTCTGGTACCAGCCAATCCGCTCTGCTGCTCTCTCCGCAATCTCAATTCAATGCCAGCCAATACAGCAGGAGAGGAGCTGCCCAGATATGAGGAGGAGCTCTGTGTAACTGTACGTGGCAGCAAACTGACATGCCTCAGATCTGCTGGGCGGCAGGTGAACCTGGCGAGATCCTGATTTCTAACCAGAATGTACTGAGGCAAAGCATCACAGGAGTGGCCAATTCGGACCGGTTCCAGAGCCAAATGCTGCCTTGCTGTCCTAATACGTTCCCAGCGTGACTAACTGCGGTGCTGTAGTGAACCGCAGTAAAGTTCCGTATTTTCTGTAGCTGTGACTCAGTGTCTCTCATTACCCACAGAAGTGAGCTCATTCTCCCAGCTTGAAAGTCCCCCCCAAGACCTCGTAGCACCCTGCTTGTACAAATGTGCTGTACTGAATGAATTTTGATTCTTGGTTTCTGTATGCAGTACATTCAGCATTGAGTTCTGTCAGGACTTCTGTCAGGAGCACCGTCCAGAATTGTGTTGGAAACAAAATCAGGAGCACTTTTGGGAATGCTGGGCTTTCTCTGTAGACACAAAGTGTCGTATCCAAGAGTGTATGGGCTTTGAACACAGGAGATTCAGCTGGTGTTAGTCTGGGAGAAAGACGGCTTTTTGAATATCTGCCAACGGTGTTGGGTTGAGACCGGGCTCCTTTGATCATAGACATGTGCCCGTTCCAGAATGGCGTTGAAGCCTTGGGGCCTGTAGGTTCAGGTCAAGACTGGTGACTGTTCTGCTACCCTTGTTCTTCAGCTCACACAGTGCTCTTCAAAGAGCTGCTTTAATTCCTTATTCTCTGATAAAACAATGCCATCTGAGACTGCTCCTACTCCTTTATTCATATGTTCTGGACAGGATCCAGACTTGCAGCTGTGTGGAGCCCAGGCTTACAGGCTCAAGCTTCGGTTAAACAGCCACACCATGCTGTCTCACTGGAACACTGCTACTCTGCCTTTGAACAACGTACTTATGTCACCTCCGTGACGATTCAGTTCCCAACAGGCAAGAAGACTGACGGGGTCACTGCCGTTAAGGGACTGCTAGGCTGTGGTAGGAAGGTCACCTGTCCGCTATGATCTGAATACTTTATTTTAGTGATGCGACAAAACCATTGAAGCATCTCGTTTTGTCATAGGGGGTCTCACTGCTTTCGATGTGTGGCATGGAAACTGTTACCATGGAAATCTATATTTACTAATCAGAGAAATGCAGGAACATGAGGTCAGCCTTTGGTTGGTGCACCCAGAAGGGTATTAGGGAGACATCGATCAGCGACGGAACGTGGGTGACTGTTTGCATCGCGAGTCAGAGATGGGATACGATGCGTTAACAGTGTTCGGTGCTTACTTGGGACTGACTACGGAGGCTGGATAAATGGGGACTGGGTGTGGCGGGGTATGGAGGGCTGAGTACTGGAGGTATGGGGGCTGCTCTCTCCATTCTTCCATTCGTTTAGCTCCCGTTTTCCTCTTGACAGAGCACCTGGTGCCACAGTGCCTTTGATTTTTCTCATCTCCCAGTGTGAGGTCTCTCTGATTACTTCCTCTGTATGATCTTCACCACTCTCATTCTTACTTATATACATACATGGTCTGTCTGGAAGATGTAAAGTATAATGGAAAGACATACATGGACCAGGGGTCCAGGTGTCACCAATCAGGCAGAACTGGGACCCCTGAGCCCAGGGTATCCCAAAACACATGTGGAAAGTCAGTTCAGCCCGTCTGAAACATGTCAGGCTCTGTGGGACACGTTTTGTCCTTTAGTGTGCTATGAGGTACCCACAAGAAGTGACAATTCTGGATGTAACTTCCCTTACTGTTTGGAATGTGCGGTAGAGGGTGTCTGTTTCAGGACATGTCTCTGGAAGCCAGTTTCACTTTACATGTGTGTAGCGGATACATTTGGCATGTTTGGGGTTTTCTGTTATAGTATGAGTGTGAGGGAATATACAGAACACACTCAGGTACAGTGATGCAGGCTCCCATGTGATTCCCAGAATAGTGTAGATTGCCCCAGCAATTGTGCCGTTTCGGGACAGTGTAGATTACCCATGGAGACCCCCCATTTTGTGTAGATTACCCATGGAGACCCTCAATTTTCTGTCGACTACCCATGGAGACCCTCGATTTTCTGTCGACTACCTATAGAGACCCTCGATTTTCTGTCGATTACCTATGGAGACCCTTGATTTTGTGTAGATTACCCATGGAGACCCTTGATTTTCTGTCGACTACCCATGGAGACCCTCGATTTTCTGTCGACTACCCATGGAGACCCTCGATTTTCTGTCGATTACCTGTGGAGAACCTCAATTTTATGTAGATTACCCATGGAAACCCTCAATTTTGTGTCAACTACGCATAGAGTACCCACGGATGATAGACAGATGAATGGATGAATCACACCTTGGAGAGACTGTGTGTTTGTTAAAGTAAAAGAGTGTGTCAGAGAGCATTAGTGTGAATGTGTGTCTGCGCTTTTGAGTTTGTGTATCAGTTTTACAGGTTCTTATGAGTTAATGTCTCATCTCCAAAGACCCTGTAGAGGCTAGATAAGACTGAGAGGATTTCTCCATCACCGTGCTATCGCAGCGCTCGTTCCGTGCTTCACGTCTCCCCCAGGGGCCATGCTGCAGTGGTTCCTTCCTCCCTGGATGTCAGCTTTCTGCTTTTGTTAAGAATTTGTGCACAGTTAAATAGGCACACCAAATCCACATTATCGTTCAGTGGCTGTGGACGCTTTAATAATCCTCTTTAACTGAGACAGCCTCCAGTTCCCACCATTAATATAGTTAGATATTTTACCAAATCCATTTAGCAAACTTTGCTCAAGGGTACATCAAGAAGATTTAAACCTGTTGCTGTTGGACCTGTTTAGCTTCAGCTTCTCCAGTCATTGGCCTCATGGATTAATGGCCTTGAATTTGGAAATCCCAATCAACACATATTTTTCTAGTCCTGTAGTTTGTTCCTCAGCAACCTGGATGTTGAGTGATTTAATTGTCCCTTCCTTGCCACTCAAGGTGCTCAAGGACTGTCACTTAAAAAAACACTTCTTTCTGAGAAAGTCATCAAAAAAACACCATGAAATACATGAATCATGTAGCCATAAACAAAACCTAATAAGGTGGATCTTAGAGGTCCAAAGAAGTGCTTTGCAGGGTAAACCAATCCTCCATGTACCGTATTTACAAATGATGAACATAAATGTTGCATGCTAAATACAGTTCACTTGTTACCTGTTGCAGAAATTCTTGTTTTCCATGGCTACTCCCACTTCCAGATTACCATAATGTATAACCTTCTACATGTGTAACGTGTTAAAGCTCATTCAAGATGATAGATCCATAGTCACCTTTGTAGTTTGGTTTTTCCTGCTCAAAAACTGATGATGCCCTCACTTGGTCTGGCTTTCTGAGTTGGTCCCTTTGTCACTAATCTCTCGATTTGCTGGTTTTGTTTGATTTTTTTTCTGGTTCTGACTTCTGCCCCATTCTGAAGTTTCGGATAGTGCACTGTATCTTGGTACTTGTGTGTCCACGGCTTGACATTGCTAAGTTATACAGCCTTGTCCTCTTCATGACCCATTTTTTTCGTGGCCCTGGAGTCTTACTCAGCCACCTCACCTGCGTGTCCAATACTCAGCAGTCTGGATTGGGACGATCGCCTGCTGAAGAGGAAAACACTGAAGGAATGAAAACACAGTCATTCAAGGGTTTGTAGGTCAGGGTGTACCCTTCAGCCAGAAAACAGCCATTTGGGTGTCTGTAGTTTGGTGGAGTACCCTTCGGACTGAAAACCAAGCCACGTGGGTGTCTGCGGTTTGGCGGAGTACCCTTCAGACTGAAAACCAAGCCACGCAGGTGTCTGCGGTTTGGCGGCGTACCCTTCGGACTGAAAACCAAGCCACGCGGGTGTCTGCGGTTTGGCGGAGTACCCTTCGGACTGAGACAGTGTGCCTTGTCAAGTTCAGAATCATAATCAGAATTCCTTTTTCATGTTTATGTATTTGGAATGTACTTCAGTGAAAAAAAGTGCCACAATACAAAAAATAAAGTCTAATTTTAAAATAGTTCTTTTCAAATATTACGTATAGATATGTACTTGTTGATGTATAATACACTATGCACAGCAGAGTACAAGTCACGCAGAAATTTGTCATGCGTATCCCCCGCCCCATCAATGACTGCTGAATAAGCCGCTTGAGTCCAATATCACACTTCGTTAAGAAGTGATATTGCTTGTGGGAAAAGGCTGTTTGAGTGGCGCACTGATTTGCCCGGAATCATTTCCCAAAAGGAAGACAGGTTACGTCCAGGGTGGGAAGGATTATCCATACTATTGGCAGTATACTTCCTTACTCGGGACTCATAAAGCTCTTTAATTGGGTGTTAAGCTGCAACCAACAGTCTGCGGTCTTGACAACACGCTGCAATATGCCCTTAGCATGAGCAGTAGCCAGACCAAACCAGACCGTTACTGATGAGGTCACGATGGACTGAATGACTGCTGTGTGGATCTGGGCCATGAAGACTTGTGGGAAATTGAAATTCTTCAACTGGCACAAAAAGAATACCGTCCGATGAGCTTTCTTGATGACACCAGTTACATCGTCTTCCTATCTGAGACTCAGCATCAACACAGTAGCCAGGAGCCTAAAAGACTCACTTGTGCCAGTAAGTTCTAGAATGGTTAGAATGGTTCATGACACAAACAACCTTTGAATTCCAAAGCTACTGGAATATTTTTTAAGAGCATTTAGCAAAAAATCCTGCCTAATATAAAGAAAATATCAAAGCCAATTCTATCAAGATCTGCAGATCTTTGACTTGTCGATGGCTTGAATTTTATTTCCTGTACCTAAAGTGATGCTTTGAAACACACATTTTCACTCATTACTTAATATATACCAGCATACCGAGTCAGCCTTGATGGAGTGAGGGGCTTACAGATGTGTTGTTTCTCTAAGGTCACGGCACAGCAGTAATTACACGTGACCCCCCCCCCACCACCACCACCACCACCACCATAATTCAGGCTCTGCTGTGTTAAAATGTTTGTATAATTACATTTTAATTTCAATGTTATGACCTTGCTGGTCATCCAGATTGCTGTGGCATGCTAGGGAGCCAACTTGATGAGCTAGTTGGCAATTAATCATGGGCCTTTGAATTACAGAAGCTGGAAAAGCCCACAAGTTTGAGTGCAGTGGAGCAAATTACAAAACCCAAACCGACTGAAAACATGAGAGAACCCTCAAAGAAGAACAGATGAAATATTATGGGGTGTGTGCTAAGGAATGTGCATCCTGGCCTTGGGAATCCATTCCTGTCTTTGTTTACGATCTCCTTCCACTCCCAGAACCGTGTCCGGACCGTGGACCTTCATTTCTATGACTGGAGTGACTTCCCATTTTAGCGCTCGCCCAAGATAGAGACAAATGTTCTTTGATGAAAGAGATGTTTTTTTTTTTTTTTTTACACTGGTTTAACATCTGCTCGTAAATGGCATTTGATATCCATCCTGGGCAAGACTTGGAAAGCCATGGTTGCAAATCAGGAAAGGGGATTATATCCAGCCCGGGAGAAATTTTTCCCATTAAACGTTTCATTCTTTGCTGTAGTTCTGCTTTACTCCCTTAGCCAGCACTCAGAAGCTTCTTCTCAGAGGAAAGGCCGGTTTTCCTCAGCCAGCAGTTCACATGCTTCTCTCACAAGGACGTTATAATTTTCAGTTCCATCTTGTCATGCAGAGGGGTTTTTCGACCAAACCCCAGAGCAGTCCTACATCAAGGACAAGTACTGGGAACAGATCAACTCATTAAGGGTCTACCCCACTGAGACCGCAGCCGGAGTTGTGTGGCAGGCTTCCTACTGAAGGAGTAATCCGGAGGTTTCATAAAATACTTGAAGATTCCAGATAGAGATCCAGTTCTGCTTGTGATTTTCAAGCAGAAAAAGTGGAACTCCAGGGCCAGGTCCCGCAGCCACCTTGGCCTCGCACCCTACTGGATGGAGCATGTTGGGGAGCCTGGATAACTTCATAGTTTGTGGTACTTGAAACTGGTGCTGAGAATATATACGCCCCTTCTGCTAATTAACATCAGAAAGAGGAACACAATTCTGATGCCAGTCATTCAGAATGATCATGTGGAATTAAGAGTCTAATTGCAAATGGCCCCTGAAATACCATCAAATACGACTTCATAAATCGGTATGAACATTTCCAAAAGATTTCCTGGCTAATAACGGAAAAATTCACCTTGTGCCCAAGCACACCTTGTGAAGAAGAAAAACAGAGATAAGAAACATACTATCAGGCATCCACTGACCACCTAGGATGCTAAGGCATGTCAACAAAAAGTCATACATGTGTTAGAGAAGATGGTTTCTGTATTTCTGCATGAGTGCAGTGAAGACAGCAGATGAGGAGACAGGCCTTGACAAAGCTAATAACCCTGGTTTTCATCACCTGTTCAGTTTCACTCTTTCTTCAAACGTGCAATTTTAGAAACAGTCCAATGGTCTTCCTTCAGCTGTGCTGGGCAGAAAAGAGGGTAAGCGATCACTGCATGTTTTTGGGACTTCAGACAATGAGGTGCTGGGGACAGTGCACCATCACCATTCCAAAATACCTGAAATCCTATAGATCTTACAGTAACAGGTACTCTGGGATCTGACACTATCACCCTCTGGTGGAGAAACATCGGCACTTACTCCATGGTCCACGATATTTATGTGTCGTTGCTGGGTTTTAGGTTGAACTAAATTGAACTGCCTTCTTACACTGTGCTGCTGGGTTACAATGAATTTGACAAGTTTCATGTCCCTTCAGGCACGGGAACCAAGGGAAAAGTGAGGAAGAGTGATGAAGACACTACTGAGAAGCCTGTGGCTTTTCTGGGTCATTTGGAGGACCACTGAAAAGATGTGCTGCATTCGACTGAGCTTTTTCCTTGTCAAAAGCAGGTCCTCTGCGTTGGCGTAAGGGTGATGGAACTGGGTTTGTAACCTGGAGGCTTTAGAGTCAAAAATCTGAGCACAATGTGAAGATTCAACTTTGTGCATGGACGAAATGTTCAAGTGAGTGGCAGGTGAGACGGCCTGGCACGCCACATCTGCTACAATAATGGACTGAAGAATTACCTGCTGTGTTGTCATTCACATCATTGGCTAGGAGTCACGGCATGCCTGGGACCGGGGGGGGAGTGCCAGAGCTGTCTTTATGAAGAGGCAGAGAGCTGAGGGTGGTGGGGATTAAAGGGGGGGGATTACAATGAGGCGCAGCAAGAAGTCAGGTGGAGCTGGGAGCCGCAGAGAGGCAGCGAGCCAAATGGTGTGTAACCTCTCAAGCTGTCACGTGACTTCAGTCAGCCACACTGACATCCTGATCAGCTTTACAGTTAAATGGCTCAAATTAACCCATAAGTCTGAAATTCCTGCTCCCAGGCTGTGCTGTGGTTCACCTCCCAGCCGGGGGTTTCAAACGTGTGTGGAGCTTCCATGCCCTCCTCACGTTGCACAGATCTTACATCGTTGCGTGTTTTTTGTCACGGACTGGCATCCCGATCACGACAGGCTCCAGAGTCGACGTGACCCTCTACTGGACAAGTGGTTGGAAGATGGGTAGACATTCTGGATGTCATGTGAAATGTTATCGTGAATTATTTGGCTATGGTAGAAAAAAACAAGGACATCATAATTTCAAATGCTACATTTCACTAGAAAATGACAGAAAGGAAGAGCCCTGTTTCCTGAACGGCTGATGTAATTTCAATAAATTCATTTTACTCATTGTCATTTATTTTAATGTTGTTATCAGTAGTTAGCATGTTCACCCTTCATTCACTTAGCGCTTATGCTTATGGTTATGGTTAACATTCATGGCGACGAGACGACAGGTCAAGGTCGTCCCACTCGTTCTGAGGTCAGCCGGGGGGGCGGTAGCAGTCCATGTTTAACCTCAGCATAATGGCATCACTAGTCATGGCCCTCTGCATGAAAAAAAAACAAAGACGTCACATGACCGAGCCCTTCCCCCCCAAATGCAAGCCACTGCCCTGCAGCCGAACTGAAATCCCCAGAGGCTTTGCCACAGATATTTTCCCTCCACGATCTGCCATGTGCTAAATCGCTACTGTTTGACCGTCATGTTTAATGAGAGTGAATTCCACCTGGGGAACTGCTGTCACAGGTCTGGACTCCTACACTTACCGGCTGGTATGGGGAACTAGGATCAAAGCGATTGGTAGCAAAGTGTAGCAAAATTTTTGATGAAGTTCAGGTTTATTCACATTGACTGATGTTTAAATGGCAACCATGTGTTTGCTTCCATGGAAAGCAGAACCACATGGTTCAACAGCAGCAGTCTGTGGGACGTCCAAGCAGAGGCCAGACATTGAGGGCCGCTTCCTGCTACATCCTAGGTGGGACTGAGTCCATCGACATATTCAGCAGAGTAGCTACAGAAGTGGTGAAAGCTAAAGACTGACAGCAGGTCCTCAAAGCTCCTAGATCTTTTCACAGAATTTACTCTGCCCACTTGCTTCATCATGAGTGAGGATCTTCATCCCAGGCACTGCTGCTGAACAGATGGACTGATTCTCAGATTGCCATGACCAGATTGGTGACACAATGGATGAGGAGGTGCACCAGAAGGCTCGTTCAATGCCCAAGAGAGACACAGCCCAACGGATTTTCTACAATGGGTATGTTAAGCGTGTCTACAGAAGAGTTCAGCGATGGAGAGGAAGACTGAGCTTCACTGAGCTCCACTGAACACAAGAAGCTTCACTGAGCTCCAGGGAACATAAGACGCTTCACGGAGCTCCACTGAACACAAGACGCTTCACGGAGCTCCACTGAACATAAGACGCTTCACGGAGCTCCACTGAACGCAAGATGCTTCACTGGACTCCACTGAATGCAAGAAGCTTCACTGAGCTCCACTGAACATAAGACGCTTCACTGGGCTCCACTGAATGCAAGAAGCTTCACTGAGCTCCACTGAACATAAGACACTTCACTGGACTCCACTGAATGCAAGAAGCTTCACTGAGCTCCACTGAACATAAGACGCTTCACTGGGCTCCACTGAATGCAAGAAGCTTCACTGAGCTCCACTGAACATAAGACACTTCACGGAGCTCCACTGAATGCAAGATGCTTCACGGAGCTCCACTGAACACAAGAAGCTTCACTGGGCTCCACTGAACACAAGACGCTTCACTGAGCTCCACTGAACACAAGACGCTTCACGGAGCTCCACTGAACACAAGACACTTCATGGCGCTCCACTGAACACAAGACGCTTCACTGAGCACAGAAGTGACACAGAAGCTTTAAAAGCATGACATGATATTTACTCGAATGAGCCAGTATTTAAAAAGAAATGTTAACTTTTTAGTAAAGTACAAAATTCAGAATGTGAGTAATCAGCCTGGCAAACTCTTATCATATTTTTTTAACTAAAAATATTCCAACATTCTGTCCAGAGAAAACAAATTTCCGTGGTTTTCAATGATAATGACAATAATAAAATGCATGATTCCGTAACATTTAAAAAACATTTCAAAATTACTAGACCTTTTCAAAGGCCATTTAAGAATCTCAAAATTTATGACAAAAATGAGTAGTCAACAAGCATAGCTTGTTTTAAAATGATGAATGAAAGAGAAAACAGGCAGAGGTGCTGTTCAGCCGAGTTCTGAAGAGACGTTTGTTGACAGCTGACCTACAGATGGCCTGATGACACAGAGTTGGCAGTCAGAGGTTGGCACCGCTCATCGAGCAGAAACACACCCTAGAAGCTTGCTAATATTAGCTTGCTAGGGGGGCAGCCGGATGACACCCAGAGGATCTTTTTCTTCAGTGTCAAGCTGGCTTCTGATTGGGTTCCTCGGGTGCCTTCTGGCACACGTTGACCATCCGTTTACTGTACACGCTAAACTCCGGTGAGTCAGCGAGTGACACTCTGGTTCGATTCCTTGTTTAGCATTTGAATTGAGCTGAGTGTTAAGTATAACCCAATCTGGAGCTTGACTTCATAAGCCATTTTGATTAAACAGAAGGTGTAGCTAATTGTGCCATAATAGAGAATGTTTTCAGAATGACGTGGGAGGCTGTAGTGAATCACATTAATATTAAAAATAATAAAATTGTGTAACCCCTACGAATGTTAACTGCCAGGAATATTCCCCTCTGCTTTCAGTGTTTGTGTTAAATATTGATAATTCACTGACGTCTGTAACATGTTTATGACGCGTGATTTATTTTTCCGGCTTGAGGTCATCTGGATATCGTTTACGCATGACCAGAGCGTCGTATCTTCAGTCCAGATATTCTGATCTGGAATCTCTTCCAGGCAGAGACGTCCGGTCTGAGGCAGAGTCAAACGCCAAGGTGTGACTCAGGACTCTGGGTAAAAAGAATACCTTAAGAATATTTTCTTTACAAAGTGAAATGAATATGTATGAGAATATGCAATTACTCTGCACCGCCTTATATGCAAATATATGCAAATGCCGTTACGTGTCATTCTCAAAGCATGCAGCCTACAAAGCAAGACTGGAGTGTCTAAATGCTATAGCGTTCCATCCAGCTGTATCGTGACGTAGCGTACAGATGTTCAGGCGGACAGCTGTGTGGCCAAGCGCGGCCGTGGGGATACATTGCAGTGCCAGCCTAGTTACCACCTGTTGGAGTTCAGTGCAAAGCGTTTCAAGCACTGACCCAGGATCAGTGACATGTGTCGCTCAGAGCTGACATGCTCGTGACATGGAGAGGACTTACACCGGAGTGTCGGAACACCTCTCATCAGCTGTCCCCGCCCCCAGTCAAAGCCGCCCAGTAGCAGCCTTGCATTAACTGACTGATGGTCAGACACTGCTTAGAACGGCTCTCTCGACTCTCACGTTTTCTGTCCATCAGGCTTCTCTGTTTTCTCTCGCCTTTTCTCTCCTGCCATCTCCTCATCTCACCCTCTCTCTCTTCCTCCCCTCTCCTCCCCTTGCTTTCACTCGCCTCTCACTTCTTCTCCTCCTCCCTGTTTTCTCCTGTCCTCTCCGATGCCTCAGCTTCCACCCCACTCCATAACCAGCGGCAGCCTTTGGAAACGCAGCTCTAAGGAGGGATGAGGTCTCCATCTGCTGGCAGACTGATCCAGTGATCCAACACACATCATTCTTCTTCTTATGGTTCTTATATGTACTAGCCGTACAGCTAATAATAATGATGGGGGGGGCACGGTGGCTCAAACCTATGACCTTGAGGAAAGGGGTAAATATCAATGTGAGAGAGTCATGTAAATATCACTTAGTATTGCTCTGCTTTCCAGCACTTGCTAATCTGTACTGCCTTCCACTCTACATTATTGTTTCCTTTGAATAATTTCTGCCCCAGTATCTGAACACCTACAGCCATCTGATATTCATACACTTCTGAATTACCCATCGCTAAGGTAAACACTTATCAAACATGTTGTTTTTAACCTACCTATTGGAAGGAAATCAGCTCCTTATAAATAGTCATTGCTGGCAAAACGTTCAAGCCATTATACTGGCAAGGACAATGTGGCTCGCCCCTTAGCGAGCGGGGATGTTAAGGGCCGGTGGCATCTGGGACAGATAAGTAAAGAGATACTTCATCCAGCCGGCATGCCGTCGTAGCCACGGAAAAGAGGAAAACCTCGGGTACTGACACACTGGCTTAGTTTATTGATTCCAGGTCGGAAATTCTTTCAATGACTTCTTCAGCGTTCATTGTGCGTGTCAGAAAATGTCATGTGTGCAATTATGGCTGTCAGTTTTATGGGGTTCCATTACTAATTTTCGTGTGATCTACCGAAGGTGCGGGAAAGGAGTGCCACAGCAGAATAGTCAATTACTGCACTTTGCGTTTGCCACCCAGAGCGGGTGGCATGCAGGCAGTTCTGTTGATCGATGCCATCGCCATGTTTTTCAGCACGTTGGGGGGATGCTAAAATATATTGAATATACACATTGAGTTAAAGTGTTTTATTTTATTGATTTGCTCTGCTCTCATTGGGCTGCCTTCACCCTGCCCTCTGCTCCCACCCTGCCTCGGCACAGCCCTTCCAGTTTAAACTGGGAACACTAAATGGTAAACTACCAGTATTTTTGATAAATACTAAAGAATAACAGCTTTTCCCCAGCAGAGGACACTGTGCTGCCGTGAAACAAAACCTCCACCAAAAGGCTCCTGTCACCCTGAGTCTTCCTGTCTCCGTCCTCCTCTCTCTCTGTCTTCCTGTGTCCGTCCTCCTCTCTTTCTGTCTTCCTGTCTCCGTCCTCCTCTCCCTGACCGTCTTCTCATCTGTCTGACTCGTTGACCATGTTTCGTTTTCCTTCTTGCTTTACCACCAATGTAAACCCTATAACTCATTTGCAGCCATGGGTGCTGAATGAATCTGGCCTTTCTGTGTGCGGTCTGTGATATTTGAGGTTTCCGGGTTATTTATAATTTAATTTTATTTACAGTTACGTGATCGCAGACAGTGTTTTCCTGCATACGATGGCTAACACAGACAGGCACCTAAAAATTCCAGACAAATTGAGCGCCCATGGTCAGGAACTGGTTAATCTCCATTATTTTACCGCCACTTCCTCCAGCCTGTGTGCAAACTTTACAATTTTGGTCTGACCTCAGTGTCTTGGCACATCAGCATCCCGGACCCAGGAATCCAGATGTGAGGCCCTATCATCACTGACCTCTCTCTGGGGTTTCCAGAGGTCTTCCTCGGGTCTAATTAACGTGTACATTCCAGCAGTTCCTGCAAAATACGCGGACTCTCGATACCTGGGTATCCTCACCCCTGGACCAAGAGAAAGCACAGCAGTGCCGTCTAAGCTTTTGATCAAAAATAAGGAGTGAGGGGGCGGCCAGCTCTCTGTCCCCGAGGAAAGCATGCGGAAGCAAGACTCCCCAGGCCGCCTGACTGTTTACCCAGCGGGGGCACTGAGGCACCTCATGTCTCCATTCCAGGTAGATGGTTTCCCGGAAGTGCCTTTGGTCACTGACACCCCAAGTGCAGCTCATTATGAGGCCCCAGAATGTTCCTGAAAAGTCGTAGTGCCACAGTGTAGGTGGACGGACGCTCACAGCTTCAGCATATAGTAGTTCTGAATATTCCCATCATAGTGCCACTCATTTAGAGTTAATAATATGTTTGCAGAATTTGTTGAACTTCATTTTGTGTTTGAATTTCCTGACTTTCACAGCTGCCGCAGCACTGAGATGACAGGATTTGCATGAAATCAAACTGATACTTAAAATTGATATTTAAAAGGTGTCCATTGTGTTGAATATCATGTTTCTTGATTTTCTTCAAGAAAAATTCGAGATTTCCATGCCCTAGTAACAAAGACGACTCTAAGACCAATCAGAGTAAAATCTCGACCAAAAAATGCCGTGGCATGAAGTCAGACACTGGTACAGAGAAAATCGTGTGACGTTCATCAGCGCAGGCAGGGTCTGCAGGCGTTAAGGACGTAAATGCAGGAGCTAAGCAAGAAAGAGGGGGAACACTTGATGTTTCTTTCGACACTTTGATCTGGGGGTTTTATCCAGGATATCTGTAAACGGTGAGGGATATTAGACTGTTTTTATAAGCCTTCCCTGGGCAGATGTGGATAAATCTGACTGCCTTGGTCATGCTGAACATTTCTGTGTATATTTGAATGCAGGCTGCTTCTGTCAAATACCCACCTCCATTTATATTTAAGTAGTCAGTGCAGAAACATGAACCAGTTTCACAGAAAGGCACATCGATTTGTCATCGATGCGTCGGTGAAACGCTGAATAATGACTTCAAGAAGCTGCGTTTCACGTGTGTAGAGAAAGAGAGGGAGACCCTGGGGCAAGAATGTGCTTTAAACTGGGCAGAAAAATCATCTTTCATTAGCACAAAGTGATATCTTTTAAATGAGAAAAGATTTAGCTTAGAGGCGACATATTTCTGAGTACAATCATGAATATCTGATAATCGATTATATCCAAGGCAGCAATGCGACTGCTGAGACTGAGTGTATGAATGGACATGTGGTCAGGGGACAGACACTCGTCCTCACAGTCAGACACTCGTCCTCACAGTAAGACACTCGTCCTCACAGTAAGATGTACATCCTACAGTAAGACACTCGTCCTCACAGTAAGACACTCGTCCTCACAGTAAGATGTACATCCTACACTCAGACACTCGTCCTCACAGTAAGACACTCGTCCTCACAGTAAGATGTACACCCTACAGTCAGACACTCGTCCTCACAGTAAGATGTACATCCTACAGTCAGACACTCGTCCTCACAGTCAGACACTCGTCCTCACAGTCATCTAAGCCCTCCATAACCCAAGAGAATATA